>CM059188.1:83754133-83959815 GCA_030323885.1 Branchipolynoe longqiensis | reverse complement strand
GGAGGTGTGGAGGCGTGGAGGTGGGAGATGTGGAGGTGGGAGGCGGGAGGTGTGGAAGTGGGAGGTGTGGAGGTTTTGAGGTCTGGATGGTGGAAGGTGTGGAGGTGTGGATGTGGGTGGTTTGGAGGTGCGGAGGTGGGAGGTGTGGAGGTGGGAGGTGGGAGGTGTGGAGGTGGGAGGTGTCGAAGTGGGAGGTGTGGATGGTTGAAGGTGTGGAGGTGTGGAGATGGAAGGTGTGGAGGGTTGAACGTGTGGAGGTGTGGAGGTGGGTGGTGTGGAGGTGTGGAGGTGGATGGGGGAAGGTGTGGAGGTGTGAATGGGGAAAGATGTGGATGGGTGGATGGGTGAAGGTGTGTAGGTATGTGGGTGTGGAGGTGTGGAGGTGGTAGGTGTGGAGGTGTGGAGGTGTGGGAAGTCTGGAGGTGTGGAGGTTGGAGGTTGGAGGTGTGGAGGTGTGGAGATGTGGAGGGGTGAGGTATGGAGGTGTGAAGGTTGGACGTGTGGAGGTGTGGAAGTGGGACGTGGGAGGTGTGGAGGTGTGGAGGTGGGAGGTGTGGAGGTGGGAGGTGTGGAGGTGTGGAGGTGTGGAGCTGGGAGGTTGGAGGTGTGGAGGGTGGAGGTGTGGAGCTGGGAGGTGTGGAGGTATGGAGGTGTGGAGCTGGGAGGTTGGAGGTGTGGAGGGTGGAGGTGTGGAGCTGGGAGGTGTGGAGCTATGCAGGTGTGGAGGTGTGGAAGTGTGGAGGTGTGGAAGGTGGGAGGTGTGGAGGTGTGGAGGTGTGGAAGTGGGAGGTGTGAAGGTGTGGAGGTGTGGAAGTGGGAGGTGTGAAGGTGTGGAGGTGGGAAGTGTGGAGATGTGGAGGTGTGGATGTGGGAGGTGTGGAGGTATGGAGGTGTGGTGGTGTGGAAGTGGGAGGTGGGAGGTGTGGACGTGTGGACGTGTGGAGGTGTGGAAGTGGGAGGTGTTAAGGTGTGGTGGTGCGGAATTGGGAGGTGTGAAGGTGTGGAGGTGTGGAGGTGGGAAGTGTGGAGATGTGGAGGTGTGGGTGGGGGGGGGGTGTGGGGGTGGGTGTGAAGGTGTGGAGGTGTGGAGGTGTGGAGTGTGAGGTGTGGAGGTGGAGGTGGGGAGGTGTGGAGGTTGGAGGTGTGGAGGTGTGGAGGTTGTGGAGGTGTGGAGGTGTGGAAGTGGGAGGTGTGAAGGTGTGAAGGTGCGGAAGTGTGGAGATGTGGAGGTGTGGATGTGGGAGGTGGGAGGTGTGGAGGTGTGGAGGTGTGGAGGTGTGGAGGTGTGGAGGTGTGGAGGTTGTAGGTGTGGAGGTTGTAGGTGTGGAGGTGTGGAGTGGGAGCAGTGGAGGTGTGGAGGTGTGGAGGTGGGAAGTGTGGAGGTGTGGAGGTGTGGAAGTGGGAGGTGTTGAGGTTTGGAAGTGGGAGGTGTGGAGGAGGAGTGGAGGTGTGGAGGTGTGGAAGTGGGAGGTGGGAGGTGTAAAGGGGTCAAACAAATGTGCAGAAGGCGTGTGCGTTTAGACAGCGTGGATGTGTGGGATGCTGTCTGGGTAACATCGTTATTGACAACCACTTGCTTGGGTCTGTTTTACTAAACGCGTGCTTGCCATTTTGGACAAATCCAAACAAAGCAGGAACCAACACAGGATCCCATCATGATTCTAGTATTAACGAAGATTGGCAGCCAACTGGACTTGCACCTACCAATACTTCTAGAACTGATACTTTCAATGTTTTGTGCGATATTTTGCGAGAGAAGCTTGGCAACTAACTGTACGATTCATATAGGCCTGGAGCCACTGTGAGGGCCCTCTGTCCCCTCAATACGAGACATGCGCACCACAGGAAACCTGCCTGTGTGACATGCTACAAAAGACAGGCTCCCCGGGAAGCAGGCCGGGAGGGGCCGCAGACAGGCCGGGCAGGAGGCGGGGGTAGACTGGAATTGGCTTTGTTTTCTTTGAGGAGAACCGTTGCATGCCGAAGATGATGTGTTCAGACTGAATAAGGTCAATCCGAGGGCATGTAATGAGGGTAAATGGGGAGGCCGAGGGTGGCTAGATGTGATTACCTAGGTGGTTTATATATCTCAGAGCACTAGTGATATACTTGAGGGCAGGTGGTGTTTCTGGAGGGCAGGTGGTGTATTTGAGGCCAATTGGCGTATCTGGTGCAGGTGGTTGTCTGGGAGGCCAGGTGGCGTATCTGTAGGCAGATGGTGTGTCTGGGGGGCAGGTGTTGCATCTGTGTCCAGATGGTGTATCTGAGGGGCCAGATGGTGTGTCTTGGGGATGGTGGTGTACCTGAGAGCAGGTGGTGTTTCTGATGGCAGGTGGTGTGTCTGGTGGAGAAGGTGGCTTGTCTGATGGGGCATGTGGTGTATCTCAGGACAGGTCCTGAGTCTCTGGAGACAGGTGGCAGGTGGTGTGTCTTGGGGATGGTGGTGTACCTGAGGGCAGGTGGTGAATATGATGGCAGGGGTGTGTCTGGGGGGGGGGGAGGTAGTGTTTCTTAGGGTATGTGGTGTATCCGAGGGGACAGGCGCTGTATCTGAAGGCAGGTGGTTGTCTGGAGAGAGGTGGTGTATCTGAGGGTAGGTGGTGTAGCTAAGGGAAATTGGGGTACCTGAGGGCAAGTGGTTGTCTGAAGGAAGGTGGTGTTTCTGAGGGCAGGTGCTGTGTCTGGGGTGGGTAGGTGGTGTATTTAAGGGCAATTAGTGTACCTGAGGACAGGTGGTGTATCTAAAGGTAATTGGTGTACCTGCTGGCAGGTGTTGTATCTAATGGCAATCGGTGAACCTGAGGGTAGGGTGTGTATCTAAGGGCAATTGGTGTATCTGAGGGTAGGTGTTGTATCTAAGGGCAATTGGTGTATCTGAGGGCAATTGGTGTATCCGAGAACATATGGCGTGGATAGCTGCAGGTGGTGTATATGTGGGGCAGGTGGTGCATCATGAAGGTAGTTGCGTTATTATTGTCTGAGCGTATTGTCCAGATGGCAGCATGTGTGTTCGTAGGGTAGGCAGTGTGTTCAGGGGGAAAGTGGGATGTCTAGTGTCTGGGGCGTCCATGAAGAGGAACAGCATCACCTATCGGTGACTGAGGGAGTGGCGGGGTGAGTGGGGGTGGGGGTGGCGTTGATGCGTTGAAGCGGGTAGGATAGAACATACAACGTATGGGGTATCTGATACTTAGGGGCTGGGGATGAGGTCGAAGGGTGTCGAGTAGAAAGCCTGTCTGATGGTTCAGTCCAGAGATGCTACCCCTAACCCTTCCCCCCCACCGGAGGGCAGTAGGCCCCCTCCTTCCCTACCCTCACTCAACACCCTCCCCATGTCCCCACCCCACCCACATGTCATTGATTCCAGGAGACATGGAGTCTCCAATAAAGCTAATCCATAGCTTTAGAGTCTCCAATAAAGCTAATCCATAGCTTTAGTGGGGTTGTTTTAAATTTGGTAAATGTCTGCTACTCCCTCACTGCACTGGGACTGTTGCGTCATTGCTCCAATCTTTCAGCGTATTCCCTCTCATTATCAGGACATCCTTTAAATGAATATTTACATCAATTTTAATTAATCACACTGAACTTATTATGGCTAACCTACTAAGACACTAACCCCCTTCACAATCTACTAATATGCCCTATCTAAGTACCCGCTGGTCTACTTATTTACGATGTAATGTAAACGGAAGGAAGACTAGTGCCTCGGCGCTAACAACGCGTATATTCTGATGAATAAACTGTTTTATCCAAAAAATAAGTCTGTTTACAAGGGCACTGCGGGATCTATTTGTTTATTGAGCTGTGACAATCATCACATACCCAAATCAGCAATCATCATCTCATCCCGGCACGCCTGGATTCAATCAATCAATAGTTCCATCCTCTAGTCGAGGGTTGGATGCAATGGTTCTCCACTTGTCCCGATGTTGTGCTGTTCTGATAGACTGTGAATAATTCAAGCCTGTCCACTGTGAAATATTTGTAAACCATGATGTTCTTGGTCTCCCTCTCCCTCTGCTGCCATTCACCTTCCCTTCCAACAATGTACGGTATATTGAACTCTGACGAATGATGTGGCCAAAATAAATAAGTTTCTTTGTCTGTATAGTGGCAAACAAGCTTTTCTTATTTTTAATTTTTCTGAGAAACGCCTGGATTATGATTATGCAAATTGCCTTCATTTACATACATTCTTGTTGTCGGCTTGTGCTTCCCATTATCTTACAGCACCGCTAGGTGTCGCATGACTCCGGCAGATCTCTCCTGGTGCCGGGGATGTGGCTCTCTGGTTCAGCTGCTTGCAGACCAGAACATTGATATCCCATGACCCCAGTCAGTGCCTTTCAACTTGAATACACAGCCATCATCATAAATGCATTATGATGACGACACTGTAACCTTATACATGCCAGCTCAATATAAACACTGGGAAACCTATTCCTTTTATCAAAGAATGTATCAATGAAATGAAAATAAATATAAATAAATAGATAAAATGATGATTTATGATATATATAGTATATACAAAATTTAAGGATAAATAATCAAATAGACCCATAAACAAATGATAAATAAGTATATACAAGTTTAATTTGTAAATAATATATAGATCTAGAAATATAATAATAATGTCAATATAGAAATATATGGGGAAAAAACTAGAGAGAGATAAATTGGTTGGTTGTTGGAGTTTTACGTCCTACCAACATATATGGTCATATCAGGACGGGATATAGAGATAAATATGTACAATTGAATATATAATATAAACAATATATATATAAATATATATAAATATATGTAAATATATATTTTAAGGTATATAAAAATATATAAATATATATAAATACATATAAATATATATAAATATAGAAAAATATAACTAGATAATGTAAATATAGAAATATCTGGCAAAAAATATATATTTCGATAAATAAATGAATAAATAAATAAATAAATGGGGGAAGAAATACATTTCTTATAGATATTATGGTTATGATTATGGAATGACAACTGGATTGTCCGGAGCAGATCGAAACCAGGCATTCGGCTGTGCCTAGGTGGGCTGCATTAAGCTGATACCTCAGCAATCTACAGGTTGCAGCACCATGTTCTGTGTTCATCTATTACAGATCCCATTATGTGGTTTTAGTCCTATTGCAAACTACAGCTAGGTCTGATTAATTCTAGTTTTCCACACAGGCTTTTAAAGCCATTAAAGCTACACTGAAATGTACATCCACATTCTTGAATTCCTGGAATTGTTTTCCTCGTATTTGAGTAATTCTGCACCCTGTGTATTTCCGCCTCCAGAGGCCTGTTTAGCTGATTTATATGGTATTGAACTAAGTGTTTATATAATAATTGATCGAGGTCATCTGTTAATTCCTGGGAGTATTTGTGTGTAGCAGGAAAAAACCTATTACCATCTCACTAGATGTATATACTAGGCTAAGATATTAGTTATATGATATATAGTTATACACCAAACAAAACAAAAAAAACTAACATAGATACTAACAACTTAAATAAATGCTGGTGAGCGTCCCAAACACCAACCCGGAACCGGGACCCGGGCATACACCATAACAGCTGTCCAGCATTGAAAACAAGCACCCTCATGGGAGCTTACACACTATGGGCAGAATAAATACCGTATCAAAAACAAAAACAAACAAAAAAAAAAGTGCTGCAGTATTAAACGCACTGAGTGTATGGTATTAATACACTAGGTAATACTGCTGAGCTTTGCAATAGGAGGTGGCATTTAGCGGTTATATGTGCCTTCCAAGTCACATGACTGGACACGGTAGCCAATCCGGTAAGGCTTCCCGTGTGCAAGTTTGGCAGTTTAAAATCTGACCAAGTAAAACCAATAACGTACCAAATTGATACTTGTCGCTAACTAGCCTGGCACTCTACATTACTAGGATAGGGCAAGAATTGGTTAGCTGGATATTAGGACAGTGGGACTGAGTTGGAAACTGGGTCATAGTGCCTGAGGCCTGGTCTCCAAGTGGGGCAACACTATGCAGTTGTTGTGATTGTGCACTGTCACAAGTCGTTACCTGTCCTGATATGACCATAGATATTGCCAGGACATAAAACCCCAAGAAATAAACAAACAAATTCAGCTGGAATGGACCTGGATCGCCAAATCGCTACGAGCGCTGAGTTCCCGTGTGGAGGAAGGGTTTGTTGGGGTTTTACGTCCTATAAACATTTAAGGTTGGTATCGACTTGCGAGAGTGTTTTTTCTCTCTACTCGGCATGACATGATATCCCACTCAGTCACAGTATCCTGATATTGATTTCGAAAATCAAAATATACCGATTTCTTTTCTCTTCTTGTTAAAGTTGCATAGTCCGATGAAAACATCAAATTTTCTAAACCAAAACACTTATCTAGATTTAATTCTATGTATTCAACTTAGATACTGGGGCACTTATTAAGCATGCTTTGCTTCATAGAAGGTTTTAATAAGTTAATTTAATAGAACCTGTTATTACTGAAGTCTACGGTCCTAGAATTTTGGTGTGCTTGCCAAAATTAATTTGGCATGTTTTCTCCAAACGTAGCCATTGAAATGTAAAATTAAATCAAAGGAACCAAAGCAGTCTATAACGATTAGCATAATTGAATAACGCAAGACAGTAATCATATGTCGTGGCATTTATTCTTTCTATTTTAGCTTGTGACAGTTAGGTTTGTGATGGTATTTTGTTTAGAGTTCGAGGATTTCAGGCACTTAACCCTATCGATCTATGTTATTAGTTGGGTGGAAGCACGTCCGATCAGTTGAAAGTTCTGGTCGAAGTGTCTATATTCGCTAACTGCATCATAGCCATTGCTTGGAATTTACAGTAGGTGGCGCATCGATCGGTGGCCATTTGTGTTAGTTCAAAAGGACAATGTAGATGGCGCCAGTAGTCACCTTAAAATCTACTGCGGATATACAGTCTCGGTCTCAATTACTCATGTTGCGCACATCATGGACAATGTATTTAACTCAGAAAATGGCAGAAATTAAAAAGCATCGGACCATCCAACTTTAATGGCAAAAACGAATCCTGCAATTGTAATCCGGTTCCTGATTACTGGAATTGCAGCCTCCTGATTGGTTAGTTGGTGTGTGCGCCGCGTTCTGACGCCGCTTGTCCGGTACCCGGTTGGACATGCGCACAGCTCAGCTCTCACTTCCGGTCGACTACTGTCAGTGGGTCAAGTCAGTCGGGAAGGGTGGGGGGGGGGGGAGAGGTCACCGCAGCTAACATTAGTGTCCCTTTTTTACTTCCCGCCACACTCTTGATGATTAGTTAGTTGTTTAGGGCCCTCTTATATAACACACTCTGTTTTTGAATGATATATGAGGGGTGAGGTGTGTGGCTGAGGGGGGGCGGGGGGTAACATAGTCAACCAGCAACCAGCAGCCATTCATAACAGTGCCTCCCCCGCCCCCACAAACACAACTAAATAAGGGCTGATTTATCATATAGTGGGCAGTGGATATGTAATATATACACTACAAACTATATATATAGTTATACTTATATAGTGACAGTGGCAATCGCGAGCGGTTAGTGAGATGGATAGCCGACTGGGGGCGCCACCGCTCCTACCCGGAATTGATAGGAGAGATATATACAATAATGATACCTAGTGGAGGTATAATTTTCTAATAATAGCATATAACCTTCCAATTTTCGAAACGTGCTTAATGCTTTTATATATCATATTTATACATACTCTATATTTATTAAGTCAATATACACAATTATATACATATATTTATATATACTCTATATTTATTAAGTCAATATACACAATTATATACATATATATATATATATATATGTAAGTAATTGTGTATATTGACTTAATAAATATAGAGTATATATAAATATGATATATAAAAGCATTAAGCATATTTCGAAAATTTGAAGGTTATGCTATTATTAGAAAATTATACCTCCACTAGGTATCATTATTGTATATATCAGTCGGTGTCTGTGCTGTAGTACCCTGATTATTCACTGCAGACTAATCACTGCCCGGCAAATCTCGATGGTGGCGCCACCTACGGTCGCTGTTGACATTTCCCACTCCTGTGCGTCTGCCTCACTCAACGCATTTCTTTCCCCCTCAGTTTTTGAAGGCATCAACAATGTCCCACACACTCCTGCCTTCTAAGTTCTAACCAAGTGTGTCAAATCAAAGAGAATAAACACTTTCATCTGCTGCACTATATATATTACTTGGATAAAACAAGAACTGGTTTGCCAGTGCCAGGATACTGTGACTGAGTGGGATATTGGGTATTGGAGCTGGTGGCATGGCATCCCAATGCGGCAGCAGTATTTGTTTGTTTGTTGTTGCTTTACACCCTAGCAACATATAAGCTCACATCAGGACTCGCACAGACTTGTGACAGTGCGCACTCAGAGTGGCTTTATAGAGCTGTCTCACCGGGTGACCATACCAGCTGCACCATGACCCAATATCCCACAGTCACATTATCATTATACTGTGCTAACCGGTCCTTGTTCCTACGCTATTATTGCTTAACACCACGCTAGGTAGCTACAATTACCAAATGTGTATGTCATAATGGGGCTGTCACACTACGACGCTTCTCGCCGGCGACCGTCAACGTGTGGTGTTTTTGGGCGATAATTAGTGAAATATCGAGACGCGCTGGGGGCGCGTTATGCGCGCGTCGATACACGTCGGTACATTATCTTTGACGTTGATGGTCGGCGCGAAACGCCGGTGCGCGTTCCCTATCGCCCAAGGTTTTCAACATGTCAAAAACAACCCAACGACCGCCAGCGCGCGCAAATATATGGGTAAGGACGTTAGGCGTGCGTCGCGCTGCATTGGACGCGCCGGAATAATGTTATGGGAACGCTAGGAAGACGGCGCGCGCGCGGGAGGGTCGTTGCTCACGCGTTGCGCAAACTGGGTCGTTTTTGTTTTACGCCCTAGCAACATTTAAGGTTAAATGAAGACGTCGCGCCAAACTTTTTTTTTTTTTCCCCAGCGCGTCGACACACGTTGGCCGCGCGCGCATAACTCGCCGTGCTGACGCCGATCTTTTCCCCCAAACCGCCGAAAAGTTTGACGTTTCTCGACGCGCAAGATAGTACTTTCAACGCTGACGGGTCGCCGAGAGAACCGTCGTAGTGTGACAGGCCCATTCGTTTGATTCGGCTTGGGATTCGAACTCTAGACATTTCGCACGGAAAGCTTGCACTCTACCGGGTCCTGTCGGAAGGAGGATTAAACTGCCATGATCAAAGGACATCGCACACGTCCGGCTGAGATTTGTTGGGTTTGTTGTTGTTTTACATCCTATCAACATCTAAGGTCATATCAGGACGGGTACCGACTTGTCACAGTGCACACTCATGCCGACTTTATAGTGCTGTCCCACTGGGAAACCAGGCCGTCGGCACCATGACCTGGTATCGCTCTTAGTCACAGTATCCTGACACTGAGCACACCATCCTTGCCCTGTCCTAATAATGCTAGGCGCCTGGCTAGGAAGCGACAAGTATCAATTTTCAAGTCATTGGTTCGACTCGACCAGGATTAGAACTCACGACCCTACGATCTAGCAGCACGGGAGACGGACGCTCTAACTCATTTTCCGGTTTAGAACCTCAAGGCTTTATATACTCAGTCATCACTCTTTCAGTTTTAACAAGCAGTTGGTTGTTGTAGTTTTACGTCCTGGCAACACATAAGGTCAAATCACGACAGGCTTTGACTTTTGACAGTGTGCCCTCATGTAGACTGTTATAGTGCTTCCCCACTCGGTAATCAGTCCACCGTCATTATGACTAGATATCCCACTCAGTCACATTATCCTGACACTGAGCTAGCCAGTCTTTTACAGACCAGGATTTGTTACAAAAGCAATCCACCACATAGGTGGAGGGGAGGGGGGGTGGGGGGGTTACCGGTGAGAATGATTGGGGTTTTACATTCTAGTAATGATTCAGCCCATATCAGGATGGGTACCAATTTGTGGCAGTATCAGCGATGATTGTGGTGTGGGAGGAAAACATCAGAAATTGATGGTGAGATGGGCCATAATCGTAATACAGTCCCATTAATGACAGCAGAATGCTCTCTAGGCAGACCTGGTCATGTACATAGTGCAAAACATATGCTTGGATAGTACTACGTGAAAGATACCACCATCATTTTTATTTCTCCTCAAATTTACATCTATATCAAAAATGTCCACAGACTGTGAACAAAAAATCGGAAATCCGCCGAAAATCGAAGATTTCTCACCCCTGCAGTATGCACTAATTGTGGCTGTATAGTGCGGTCCCCACTGAGGTACCGTGAGATGGTCTCTCACCACTCAGTCACATTATCAGTGTTGGCTATGCTCCTAGTAATTCTGGTCGGAAGTAATCATAGGGATCCGTATCAATTGTGTAAGTCTTTGCAGAGTCAGGGATCGAACTCCCGAGCTCGATATGGGCGGTCTACAAACAGGACTGGGCAGCTGAGGGTGTATATTCTTACCGGCTCGGTGGCTACTTTGATGTGAAACCCACTGCCCGCTGGCTGAGGGTGATGTCTTTTTGCCTAAGTAACAATTTGGCTCTGACTGTCATGAGACACTGGTGTGGTTGTTCGCGGGATGCGGGTAGAGGTAGCGGAGGAGGGGGTGGAGGTAGCGGAGGAGGGGGTGGAGGTAGCGGAGGAGGGGTGGAGGGTGAGGAGGGGGGAAGGGGGGTGAGGAGGGGGCGAGGAGGGCAGGAGGGGGGTGAGGAGAGGGTGAGGAGGGTGGTGAGGAGGCAGGAGGGGGGGTGATGGGGGGAGGAGGGGGAGGAGGTGAGGAGGGGGAAGGGAGGAGAGGAGGAGGGGAGGAGGGGGAATGTGAGGACTGAGGAGGGGTGTGGGAGGTGAGGAAGAGGTGTGGGAAGTGAGAAAGGGGTATGGGAAGTGAGGTAGGGGAAGGGGGTGGGGGGGGGCTGAGAGCGGGGGGAAGGAGTGGGGGTGATCTGACGAGGGGTATAAGGGTGTGGGAGATGGGGAAGGGGGCGGTGAGGAGGGGGAGGAGGGGGGGGGGGAGGAAGGGGTGAGGAGGGGGTGGGAGGTGAGAATGGGGTGAGGGTGAGGGGAGAAGGGGGTGCAGAGTAGGGAGGGGGGAGGTGAGGAGAGGGTAAGAGGGTGGGAGGTGAGGAGGGGGAGGTGAGGAGGGGGAGGAGTGGGTGCGAGGTGAGATGGAGGAGACCAGGAGGGGAAGAAGGGAGGTGAACGGGGAGCTGAGGTGAGGCGAGGAGGGGGAGGTGAGGAGGGGGAGGTGAGGAGGGGTGGGTGGGGCAGGGTCGGCGAGGGTGTGGGAGGCTGCTGGAGCGGGGAAGGCACCCTTTGAATCTTGAATGGCCGGTAGTGTCTACAGACGGCAGTGTAAAGGTTGAGCCTGCCTCGTTCTGGCTCCGTGGGAAGCGGCGAACTGCCGGCGTTCATGTCCGCCGCTGAATGTACACTGTGTAAGCCCCCACCACCACACACCCACCCCCATCCCCTACCACAACTACCCCCCCCCCCTCCCCACCTGAATAACGCAAACATTAGGGGACCGGCCAGCAACACCACAATGGCCACAAATTGCAGCTTGCTCGGCTTACAAAGCTTAACACAAAGCATCCAGAAGCCTCCTCTATAATGCAAACATGTGCCCAAACTGAACCCGCACAGGGTGTTTCTTATATCTTAGGTCATATCCGGACGAGTACCGACTTGTACCAATGTGCACTCATTGGTGACTTTATAGTGCTGCCCCACTGGGAGTGCAGTTTTATATATAAGGTCATATCCGGACGAGTACCGACTTGTGCCAATGTGCAATGTGCACTCATTGGTGAATTTAAAGTGCTATCCAAAACTGCCTGAACAATGTTATGTCTAAGGTCATATCAGGATAAGTACCGATGTGTCAATAAGCATTCATTGGTGACTTTGTAGTGCTGCCCCACTGGGAGTGCAGTTTTATATCTAAGGTCATATCCGGACGAGTACCGACTTGTGCCAATGTGCAATGTGCACTCATTGGTGAATTTAAAGTGCTATCCAAAACTGCGTGAACAATGTTATGTCTAAGGTCATATCAGGATAAGTACCGATGTGTCAATAAGCATTCAATGGTGACTTTATAGTGCTGCCCCACTGGGAGTGCAGTTTTATATATCTAAGGTCATATCAGGATGAGTACCGACTTGTGCCAATGTGCACTCATTGGTGATTTTATACTGCTGCCCCACTGGGAGTGCAGTTTTATATCTAAGGTCATATCAGGACGAGTGCCGACTTATGCCAATGCGCATTCATTGGTGACTTTATACTGCTGCGCCCCTGGGAGTGCAGTTTTATATATCTAAGGTCATATCAGGATGAGTACTGACTTGTGCAAATGTGCACTCATTGGTGACTTTATACTGCTGCCCCACTGGGAGTGCAGTTTTATATCTAAGGTCATATCAGGACGAGTGCCGACTTGTGCCAATGCACATTCATTGGTGACTTTATACTGCTGCCCCACTGGGAGTGCAGTTTTATATATCTAAGGTCATATCAGGATGAGTACCAACTTGTGCTAATGTGCATTCATAGGTTACTTTATAGTGCTGCCCCAATGGGAGTACAAGCCGCCGGCACCATTTGCCTTGACTTCCCAACTCAGTCATGTTATCCTGATACTGAGCTAACCAATCCTTGTCCTATCCTAGTAATGCCAAGTGCCAGGCTAGGTGGCGACAAGTATCAATGTTGTAAGTCATTGGTATTGATTTGGCTAGGTTTCGTATTCCCGACCTTTACAGGGGAAGCGTGCACTCTTACATATTCAGCCACTGCATCTCATGCCAGACGAATAAGAATGGGTGATGGGGTAAGGCGGAAGGAACTAAAAGCAAAGCCGACATATGATATAGATACAGGCTACAGACCCATCACTGAGTACTACCTTAAAGTTGCATAGTCCGATGGTTTTGAATTTCTGTATTTTTTCTGAGATAAATAGATTAGATCAATCACTAGTATCTACTTTACATTAGTTCAAAGTTACTTTTATTTTAGATGGTAAACTTTTGAGGTATTTTGAGTGCAAAGATGGAAAATTAGTTTTAGCAAGCTTGCCAAAAGTCTGAAACCATAGACTTCTGCAGTAACAGGTTCTGTTAAATTGACTTAGTATTGCTTTCTACACAGAAACAAGTGCTTAATAAGTGCATATGTAGAAGCAAATCTAGATATTTGGTTTGGTTTTGAAAATTTGATATTTCATCGGACTATGCAGCTTTAATACTAATACAGGGACATACCATCCATATATACAACACGAGCCTCCTTTCCAGGGGCCATATGCAGGAGTCAGTGATAGCGGCTTTTGGTGTTACAGCCTATTACCGGGTAGCTATCGCCGACGTCGGGATCTGTATGCAGGAGCGCGTAACACTTTCATTATAGCTAAACATGAATGTATTTATAGATTTGGGAAATCCCTCTGCGTTTGTAGCCATATATTAGGCTCAAATATATTAAATGCGATCATATTTAACAGAATTAGCTACCCAATAAGTGAAATTTTATCAATTTAACCCTAAATTCGAAGCGTTATTAAGGCTACCGCCGCATTGGTGGCGATATTAATATTTATATTTTCGAATCGACGAACGTACAGTAAACAAACCGCCGCCAGTATGGAAAGCGACATCGATGCGGCGGCGCCGGCGATTTGTTTACTTTACGTTCGTCGATTCGAAAATATAACTTTTAATATCGCCGCCAATGCGGCGGTAGCCTTAATAATGCTTCGAATTTAGGGTTAAATTGATAAAATTTCACTTATTGGGTAGCTAATTCTGTTAAATATGATTGCATTGAATAGATTTGATACCTAACACCGCCTGTAAACCAGCTATTTTTCTGGTTTAGCTTAACCTAGTTTAAGCTTGTGGTGTCAGGCCTATCACTGACTCGTGCATACTGACTTTTCGGCGCTAAACCAGAAATCCCATCTAAACGCATTTTGGCTCGGTAACACCGACTCCTGCATATGCCCCCAGGCCTCTTCTTTCCACTGCAAGGGAACACGCATAAAGTATGTCATGCAGACTTTCACCTTTGCGAACACTCCCACATGCTACAATTACACCACCCCCCTACACACACGCGCACAGCAAAGCAACAACAAAGTCCGCTTTTAGTTTTACACAGAATGTAAAAACACAAAATCAATGATGTGTCGAAAGACTCTATTGAAGCCAAAAGATCACAATTACAAAAAGGGAAGGTACAATTCTAGATACAAGTCCAAGCCATAATTCATGACAGAAGACAACATTAGGTACAATGGGCTTTAATTCACATATATGGTATATCATCAGTAAAGTGTATTTGAGTAATTCATGAGAGCAATACATAAGTGTCACTGAACCGGGAACCGCCGTTGATCTGCTTCTTCTTCATGGGCCATGTTGTTGGTTTGAATTGGGTGGGACTCAAACCCTCAACCCTATAGATTCACTTTTTTTATCTAGCGGTGTGGGCTGGTGGGTTAAGATAGCTGGATGGTACGAAGATGGCGGTGGCTGGGACGGTTGTGCGTGGGTTTCAAACTGCTGTTGGGTCACGTGACCGGAATTGCGGGAAATTTGATCTGGGAGTCGCAGTTAGTTCGGGCTGGAGCTGGGAGGTGGTGGCACAGTGTCTTATTGGTGATATTTATTGGCTGTCCAGTCTCGTGTCCGAATTACCCATGCTAAATATAACATGTACAATACAGGAAGATACATGCTGATCACCACCCACCGACCAGTAATGACAATACTAGCATTGTGAGACCTTAGAGCGATCCACATTACATGGGAACCAAACATCTTCTGTAAATCTATTATGGCTGCAAGAAACAGTAGCACTTCAGCACTGAGAAAGTAAAATGACTTGTCATCTGGCTACTGCCATGAATACCTATGTACCTAGGTTTTCTTTACGTGACCTAATAGGCGATCCACCTATCTATATTGTAAACTGAATCATTCATATCGATGATTTGTTTATTATCTTGTAATAGACACCCCCGCCAGTTAAGTTGGAAACGACCCGACTAGAGTGCTTCCAGATTCCGCCAATAGATGTCACTAGCTTAAACTGTTGAAGCTGCATAGTCCGATGAAAACATAACATTTTAAAAACCAAAACAATTATCTAGATTTGATTTGACATATCTAATGGTGCACTTATTAAACATTTGTAATCAGATATAAGGGGATACTGAGTCAATTTAATAGAACATATTACTGTAGAAGCCTATGGTGTTAGAGTTTTGGCAAGCTTGCCTAAATTAATTTATCACGTTTCCATTTAAAATATCTAAAAAGTTAGTGATTTAAAATAAAAGTTACTTCAAACTAAAGTAAGGTAGATTATAATGAACAACCTAATATGTTTATCTCAGAAAATGAGAGAAACTCAAACCCATCGGAATATGCAACTTTAACTGGTGGGGAATACATGTGAAGAGAGCTACGGTAAAACCCAGAAGCAAAATACAATATAGTTGTCTTTTTGGTATATATATATATTACCAGGATAAGAGCTTGATGCCCATTGTGATATGAATATCTGAATATAATCAAGCATTTTATTATTTTCCCAAGTATTCTTTACAGTGATATAGCATGTGAAATCATAGGGAGTCGGGGAAACGATACGAATAGAGTAGTTCCAAATTCTGCTGATAGATGTCACTAGCTTAACTGGCAGGGTCTATTGTCTATCTATAATGTTGTAGTTTCGCTTAGTGTATTATTGGCAATTGTCATTATGGCTGGCAAACCCTGGAAAGCATGACATCACGTTATTCAATGGAATAAAACCAATTGAACACCAATGCCATAAAACATGTCAGTGACAGTTAATATAATTATTGCTGGGGCTCCGTATGGGCGATATCCTTAAGTACGCACATTGCAAATGTTTGACAGCAATAATTCTTTCCCTAAACCGTTCTTTAGCTGCTCCTGGTGGTCGTGGAGGGGGCGGGTGCGTCAGTGGAGGGGTGCTGTGACAGGTGTACATTGTCGCTCTATTGACTCAGGGCTCCGCTCCTAAACGCGCCCCTACAATGAGGTGCTCAGTGATATGTGTTGCATTCAGTAGCTCCTCGCCAAGCTCTGGTTTCATTAGGAGCTCGTCTCCAGCCTTTCAGCGCACTGTTCACACGGCGCCTGCTCAATGATTGATGGCGGGGGCTTGCGCTGCCATCTGCCTTCTGCCAATTACACCAGTGGGTGATGGGGTTGTAGGTCCTAGAAGCAACTGAGGTCATGTCAGGAGGACCAGTGGGGGGTCATTGGGTTCTAGGTCCTTAGCAGCATCCGATGTCATTCGTTGAAGCAGTACACATGTATGCTTACCTCATAGTGTTCCTTGCTACGCTGGGATACCACACCATTCAGACCACGAGTAGAGACCCCATCATCATCATCATCATGCTGTCCGTCGTGATGCGACAAAGACTGCTTTCATTACTTGACTGCCGCTCTCCATTTAGCTCTCTCCTGTGAGAGTGATGTCCATGAGTCGGTCTTAATGTCTCTCAGCTTCAGGTTTCTCTTGATGGTATCCTTGAACCCTCTCTTTCTGTAACCAGAAGACAGTTGAGAGTAGAGGATCTGCTTTGGTAGCCTGTCTGATGACATCCTTATGAGGTGTCCAGTCCACCGGAGATTCATTTTGATCAGAAGATCTTCCATAGAGGGCAGCCCCGTCCGTTCGAGTATTTCCTTATTTGTCACTTTGTCTTTCCAGGTTAGCCTCATGATTGAGTGCAGATGTCACATCATGAAGGCATGCAGCTTTTTCACCTGTCGTCTGTACAGAGTTCAGCTTGTTTCCATCAACCATGATATCCTCCTCTCGGGTTGGTACAGCACCTCCATCTTCTTGATGTTAATCTTCAGGCCAAACTTCTTTGTCGCATCGGAGAAAGTGTCCACTATTTTCTGGATCTCTTCAGCGGAGTGGGCAACCAGTGCACTGTCATCTGCAAATAGCAGCTCTCTCACCAGTATCTGAGTAGTCTTGGTCTTCGCTCTGAAGTGTGCGACATTGAATAGGTCAGCGCTCTGTCTGGACTGTATATAGATGCCATCCCCCATGCCTTGGAAAGCCTCATCGAGCATTGCTGATAGGAAGATGGAGAAGAGCGTGGGGGCCAGTACACAACCTTGCTTGACCCCATTGGTAACCCCGAATGATTCCGAGACTTCCCCTCCAACACTAACATTCGCCATCATTCCTGTATGTAGAGTCTCGATCATAGTTGTGAACTTCTCTGGACATCCATACTTCCTCAGTAGCTGCCATAGCCCGGTCCTCGCAACTGTATCAAACACCTTAGTGAAATCGACAAAGACCATGTACATTGGTCGGTCCCCCACTGCGTCATATTATCCTGACACTGAGCTAACCAGCCTTTGCCCGATTCTAGTCATACCTTGTACCAGGTGAAGTAGCGACAAATTGGTAGTTGGTTGCCAGAAACTACTCATTTGACTCGAGAAACCTGTTGGTGAATGCATGTTTATATACATATGTATATATATATATATGATATATATATATAGAACAGTGAAGCACCAAATTGCCTTCGTTGAACAAGCCTTAGAGAACGAGAAAGTAAAATAGCAACGAGATTCTCGGAATCATCCTAATCGCTGGGTACACAATTATGAGTATTTGTTCCGAGACAATGACTACTTAATCCATCAGTGCTTGATCTACTCCACAGAGACCTAATTGAGTCATGGATCAAAGGAACCCCGAGAGGATCTTCTCTGGACGTGGGAGATGGGTTTAGATATTTGTATGATAGGTGATATTGAGAACACTGATGCTATTGTGGAAAAGGGAAAGGATTTCTAGCAAATAACATAGTCTTTGTTCCCTTCACTCTCTGTTCTTATGTACAAAGCAGGGGAGGGGAAGACAGAGAGGACGGGGATGTGATATATATTTAGAGAGAGAGAGAGAGAGAGAAGAAAAGAGAAATATATAATATATATATGACGATCCGAGCAGGTCTGGAGGCAGTAGTGACCAGACACAGCTGGTATCAGGGTGGCCAGGAGCCACTCACAGGTGGCACACTAGTGGCAGAAGCAGGAACTAACTCATAAGACAGTAGGATAGTAGGTAACAACTAATATATAGAAGAGAACTGCTAAGTGGTTGTGTCATTGTTTATATTCCCATACTAGATTCTAGAGCACATATATAACCAGTTTGGCCGAATAAGCTGGTCTATATATATATATATATATATATACATACAGACCAGATTATTCTGCTGTATAGGTTACAGTATATCTGGCTATATTTAGCTTTAAGGGAACTTACTTATTCAGAAAAACCTAGATAAACCCACAAGTGGGGGGTGGGGGGGGATAGTCTCTATACATCTCTGATAGGTGAATTTCCTAAACAGACCACAAATAAACATTCAGTTTTAGTATTCGGAAACCAAAAGTTTGTAATAGTTCACTTCGGAATAATCTAATAGTATTATTCAGTAATGATTTATAAAGCAATGCAGGGGCCATATTGTATTTCTGCAATTTTCTTAAATGTTTCAATACAACAACAAAGACACTTGTGAAAAGTTGAGTTGTCGGTAACAAAGGCAAGAAATAACTTATTTTGATTTACATCCCAAGTGAATACATTGTTTCTCTCATACGTGTAAAATATTCCGATACTCAGCGAGGGGGAATGCATTACTCTCTTCCTTTCTCTCTGTCTCAATTGTGTTCCTCATAGCCTACATACACAGCCACAGATCCGAGCATTAGATTCTACAAACTGGTGACCATGATGGTTATTAACAGACAGTGTTAAATTGACAGTAAAAACTTGCTGGGATGATGATTGTTTGGTGCGCTGTGTAGGTAATGTTTGTTTTTCTATTTTTTTACTCTTGTGGGTGTTTAAAGTTCTTTGGAATTTGGGTTGTCGACGATTCTTTATGACAATACCACTATTTTGGAAGGTCCGCAAGACTTTATTGATGGTATGTCTGTAACGTGCCGTCATTGAAGCCTCGCGTCGCCACTGAAATACTTTTTCATACGGAACTACTTTTGGCTTTTCTTTAAACTTAACACAGAGGGGGGAGCATAGTAATACACTATGTTTTTTTTTTTTAGTATTTCTTCTACTTTACAGACATTTCTATACTTGGAATCAATTCTGCTAAATCTTTTCTACCACTGCATACAACAGCAGCTTGAAGATGCCGTTCACATGCGCAAGGTAGGAATTGTTGTGTGACGACTTTCAATAATGGTTCCAAGGTCAGTGTACACTGAGCAACTATTCTGCTGAAACAGGAGCAGTTGAAGCATGATCTAAGTTTATGGCACTTAGGTTAGATATTCTTAAAGAAAAGCAGGAAGGGCGTTTGTCAGAAATAAGGGATAGGACAGAATAATGGGAGGATAGAGAAGAACGCAGGTAGGCGCGGGAACTTTTACAGGTTGAGCACAGGCAGAGAGAGGTACGGTTAAGAAATTGGTCTGGTGGTTCAGAAATTGGTGATGGTGGTGGTGATGCTGGTGGTGGTGATGGTGGCGGTGATGGTGATGATGGTAGTGGTGGTTCTGAAGATGATAGTGATGTTGATGATGGTGATGGTGGTGGTGGTGGTGATGATGGAAGTGGTGGTTCTGAAGATGACAGTGGTGGTGATGGTGGTGCTGGTGCTGGTGATGATGGTAGTGGTGGTTCTGAAGATGATGGTGCTAGTGGTGACGGTAGTGGTGGTGCGGGTGATGATGGAAGGGGTTGTTCTGACAGAAGGGGGTGGTGGTTCTGAAGATGGTGGTGGTTCTGAAGATGGTGGTGGTTCTGAAGATGGTGGTGGTGGTGGTTTTGAAGATGGTGGTGGTTCTGAAGATGGTGGTGGTAGTGGTGGTGGTTCTGACGGTTGTGGTGGTTCTGAAGATGGTGGTCGTGGTTCTGAAGATGCTGGTGCTAGTGTTGGTAGTTTTGGATATGGTGGTGGTGGTGGTGGTGGTTCTGAAGATGGTGGTCGTGGTTGTGGTTCTGAAGTTGGTGGTGGTGGTGGTTCAGGAGATGGTGTTGGTAGTTGTGGTGGTACTGACGGTTGTGGTGGTTCCGAATATGGTGGGGGTGGTGGTTCTGATGATAGTGGTGCTAGTGGTCGTGGTTTTGGAGATGGTGGTGGTGGTGATGATGCAAGTGGTGGTTCAGAAAGTGGTGGTGCTCGTGGTGGCGCCCGGAGTAATGCGTCGAACCAACCAGTCCATTAACAGCTGGTGACCTGGTTGACGCATCCCCAGCTGACGCATGCGCCGTATATCATAGCGCGCTGTGTAATAGACGGGATCACGGTTCCGACTGTGCATGTGCTGAGAACGGCGTTGGGAGCAAAGCAAAGGCGTACAGCCATTGAGTTTGCTGATATGCATAGGGCAAAACTTCCATTTTATTCAAAATTAATAGAAATACATAACAATTTGGCATAGACATGGACCGAAGGATACAATATAATAATATAATGAATATGTTTAAGACACAACTCTCCATAATTAAGCATTTTGAGCTAAGAAACATACAATTTCAGTCACTTTACAGGCTGATGTTTACATCACCATTTATTAGGCTAAAATTAGCCATAAGTAATTCTTGTTCTAAATATTAAAATGTCAAATGGTCAACAAAAACCTTGTTTCAAAGAAATATATAACCAATATCTGATTAAACCTACTAATTTGTTCATTTGTACATATGTCATTAACCATAGGATATAAATAAAAACATGAATAAAATAAGTACAACTAACTCTGGCTATGGCTCTAACACTAGTCTGAGTGCCCAGATTTGTCTAAATCTAAATGCACATGGCCTAAGATGTGTTGATTATATTGATGTAAATGCAATTCTGGATAAACGATTAATATCTTAATTTATTATATATATTTTTTTAGTTAGTGTTCTATGTTTCAAACAAGAGCTGAGATGAGCTGAAACTAGCACATTTCATAACTGTACCCAGTGTATTAGCATGTGTCATGTGCTTCTCGCGGGTTTGTTTTGCTCTGACACATCCCACAATGCACCGCGAGGCTGGAACGATGATGTAGTCTTTCTAATCTGTGTAATCTAATCTGCCAGTACCTGCACCCAGCAGGGGGCGCCACTAGCGGGGAACCAGCGCGGTGAGGCTCCAAGCAGGCCCAGAACTTGGCGCAGAGGCAGGGATTGTTGTGTATGAAATGTTCTGATATTTACCAGTGAAATTGAACTTGGCAATGGTAATTTCATCTATTATATTTGCTAATTCTAATCTCTTTCTTAATATGTTATGCTCTTTTTAAGTGCATGAACTACAGTGATTGGTGCTGTACATTATCCAGCAGGAGCCACTCCCTTAATTCTACAGGATCGGTGCTGTAACTAATACAGCACTGATCAAACTTAGATTATTGAGATTGTCAATTCTAATAGTAAGATGGACGGAAGACCAGTGCTCCGGTGCTGACAAATTCAGATGAATAAATACTTTACCAAAATAAAAATAAATATGCTATACCTCCCCGTAAAGAATGTATGGACAAAAATAAAATGCCTGATTATATTACAGGCATCAAGCTCTTATCCTTATTATATATATATATAAACCGGATCTCTAGCTGAGGTGGAGGACTAAATTGAAAGAGATAAGTGGATTGAGAGTTTTTATTTTCTCTTGAGAAGGAAAAATAGCCTTATCGTATATATATATATACAACTTTTCGAAGCAAAGTGGTCCATACACCGAGTGAGCAGAAGTACCAAGAACTTAGATACTGATGCACTTATTAAGCATTTGTTTCTGCATAGAAGGCAATACTGAGTCAATATAATAGAACCTGTTACTGCAGAAGTCTATGATGTCAGACTTTTGGCAAGCTTGCCAAAACTAATTTTCCATGTTTGCACTCAAAATATCTCAAAAGTTTACCATTTAAAATGAAAGTAACTTTGAACTAATGTAAAGTAGATACTAGTGATCGATCTAATAGATTTATCTCAGAAAAAATACAGAAATTCAAAACCATCGGACTACACAACTTTAACTGTTGGGGGCCTATTACTCCACTGTCTGTCGGGTCCTAATCACGTGGGCATACCGAATGCACGATGACAGACACGGTGGCGCCTCCTACACTGGCCTTCGTCTGTGGTTTGCCGGGCTTCCCCAGGTAGTTGTGGAAGTGTGAGTGATCCCCACTATGGTGGTCAGTCACAGGGATGCCCATCTCATAGGCGTGCACTACAGGCACGCCGATCAGCGCCATCTGGTGGCTCACCCAGTCATTAGCGGCCTTGTAGACCCTATTAGTGCACCAGTGGCCGTGCTTATAAGACGTATGCACCGCCGTTATGTCCACCCATATTACCCGGGGGCCATTGCGAAGGGCGGTGAACCGCGACAGGAGCTTTATCACATCAACCATGCCAGCGATGTAGGTCCAGATCTCCAGGTAGCGGAGGTCATGCTGCCCCGTGTTCACAACAAGCACCCCACCTGACTTGTTGCCGCTGCTGTACTCACTGTACAGGTCGAGCAGGCAGCAGGCTGTATTGATGGCGTGTCTGGTTTTGTAGTAGCGTACCAGGCCGATCTTCTTCCTGTAAGCACTGACTAGCCCATTATACCGGCCCAGGGTCTGCGAGTCCCCCATCATCATAATCTCCCCAAGACGCCCCAGGCACTCCAATTGGGACTCAGTGAACGTCAGCGGGTAGTAACATTCCCGCGTTGCCCAGTGGTAGACTCCGTCCATGCGCACCCAAGCCCCTTGCTCGTCATGACCCCTGCCGTCCTGGCACGGGGGCAACTGCCCGGCGGAGCGGCGGCGAAGGAGGCGGCGGCGGCTGCGGGGCGTGTCACCACTGACGACGGACGGAGGAGCCCCGGCGGCCGTGAAGTTCACCGGTCCAAGCGTCGCTAGATTCCACACCGCAGTGGCGGTCTGTTCACACATGAACCCCCCGGAGGATACGCTATGATACGACGCGCTGATAGTCACCACGTAGTGGTCATCACCTGGTACCGGGCATGCGAGCTGATACACCATCTTCGCTGGTACTGATACTGATAGCTTGACCAGCGGACACGCGGCAATCAGCGAGTCATAACTATTATTGGTCGTCTTCAACACGCCCAAAATGTCGTTGGACGGGGCGTTGACGGGACGCAGGGCCCGTTCGGTCACGTACACCACCAACTCCCCAGCACTGCGCCATGCCGAGAAGGAATAGGCGTATTCCTGTTTGGGATTGTGATTGCAGTTCCTACCGTATATATCGCCGCCAGGTGGAGTCCCCAGTCGTGGCAGGGTGATTCCATTCAGAAAGGCTTCGCGCTCCATCAAATCCCGCATCCAATTAGCCTCTGCTGTTAACACACTCGCCTGCATGTACGGGCTTTCAAAAGGCTTGTGAAAACCAGGGTGGCCCAAGAAGACATGTGTCTTGAACTTGTTGAGGTCGCTAAGGTCAAACGGGTCCAATGACTCCAGTGGTATTTGTAGCTTGTCTCTGATGACGTCACGCAGCCAGTTTAGTTCTACGTGCGACGCTGTGGCGTTGTGACTTTGTCCGACACGGAAGGAGGGTTGTTGCCGTGTGTCCTGGGAGAGTGCCCCCTTCGGTGCATTCACTACCACCCAGTAGTTATAGGCGAAGATGGTGATTGTGACTATAAGTAGCAGCACGGATATTACTACCTTGTGCCTCTGTATGTTGCTGCTCTCACCTGCCATACCTGTATCCGTGTGACCTGGTTCGCGGCAGGCTTGCATTATCGATCAATTGGTGTGGAAATAGCCTGTGTTGACTAATACCCCTGTCACACTACAACGTAATGAGCCAACGTGAGCCTAACGTGGTGATATTTCGTCATTACGTTGATGTACGTTGGATTACGTTATGATGACGTCATAATGACGTTAGAGTGACGTCGAGCTACGTCATGTTACGTCGTGTTACGTCGGCACGCGTCGAGGTTTTGAACCTGTTCAAAACTTTTGACGTATCTCTACGTGAAGCCGTTACGTCGGGATGACGTGACAATGATGTTAGGTAGACGTTTCGCGATCGTTATAGCAGCGTAAATGTCACGTCAGACCGATGGCCGGGGTTGGAGCAACGTGTGGGCAGCGTTTTGCACGTTACGGTCACGTTACGGTCACGTTACGGTCACGTTACGGTCACGTTACGGTCACGTTTACGGTCACGTTACGGTCACGTTACGGTCACGTTACGGTCACGTTACGGTCACGTTACGGTCACGTTACGGTGGCGTTACGGTCACGTTACGTCCACGTCGCACCCGTTACGGCGACGTTATGCTCACGTTACACTAACGCCCGGTCACGTCGCCAATTACCCCTCCCCCCTAACGTTGTCACGTTACAGCTAAGGTCACGACGTACACCGACGTTACTTTCACGTTACGCTCACGTCCACAATTTGCATATTACGCCCATAACGTCGACGTAATATCATTATTTTCACGTTGTGGTTACGCTGACGTAGTCACGTCGTAGTGTGACAGGGCCATAAATCTGACTAGCTGACTCATTATGCACCGTAGTGCACACTCTGTCTGGAGTGTTCTGCCCTGGCCTGGCAACATCTGAGGTTATATTAGGACGGGTAGTGACTTTTATTTTCTTGAAGATTTATACTGCCTATCATGGACAGTTTGTCGATAGAAAGCCAGAGCCTACACTTTTACCGACCCAAGGGATTTGTAACCTCCCACACCATATAGACATGGTATGAGAGCAACTGGCCTTTGATGACGCTGTAAGTTGTACACAGCGGTGGAAATGCAAATTGGCAGAGGTGGGGGTGCAGGGAATCGAACCACTGACCTTCAGATTAGGAGTCCGACCTAGAAAAAAGGCAGACACTCTAACCACTCCACCACAGAGAACACCACTTTTAACAAGAAGAAGTTTGTTTTATTTAACGACAACTCACAGTGATTTTTATCATCGGCTATTGGATGTCAAACATATGGTCATTCTGACCTATTTATATGGTCATTCTGACATATTTTGTTGGAGGAAAGCTGCTGCCGCCACATAGGCTACCCTTTCACATAAGTAGTAACTGATCTTTTATATGCACTGTCCCACAGACAGGACAGCACATACCATAGCCTTTGATTTGTTTGTTGTTGTTTTACATCCTAGCAACATCTAAGGTCATATCAGGACGGGTACCAACTTGTGACAGTGCGCACTCATGGCGACTTTAGAGGCCAGGCCGCCAGCACCATGACCCGATATCCCATTCAGTCACATTATCCTGACACTGAGCCAACCAGTCCTTGCTCTATCCTAATAATGATGAGCACCAGACTAGGAAGCAACAAGTATCACTTTTTAAGTCATCGGTTTGACTCGACCAGGGTTCGAACCCACGACCCCACGATCTGCCAACAGGGGAGGCGACTTGTAACAGTGCACACTCACGGTTAATTCATTGCGCTGTCCCATTGGGAGACCAGGCTGCCATCACCATGACCCGATTCCCCACATTATCGCGATAACAGTGATGCTGAGAGCTTTAACGATACCTGCATGATTCCGGATATTTGTCCGGTATGTTTCCCAATTCATTCTTGACAGACCTATTGATTAATGTTCATCCAGATCATGCAAAGTGCTGGTTTTCAGTATTGACTATGTTGACGATAGTGAGTATGCTCACAAATATTGTCATTATGCGTGACCTGTGGTTAATCAACACACAAAAATGAAATCAGTTATCATTGCTTTGTCACTATTGTCAACTACATTGACAGAAGTATATATCCTAGAACACATCAATTGCAGTGGCTTGGCATGATCCTGAAAGGTTATAAATAGTATCTGCATGACTCCTGATATTTTGTATGACATGACACCTATCACTAACCTTGGGACTACCCAAACTAGGTAATTTTTGTTTTAGTAATACTTGTTCATACACTTGACCAGTGTTGACATTACCATTACCAGTCACAATGTCTTTCTATCTCTTTAATTGTCACATTCAATTTCTGGGGGGGGGGGGGAAGAAGAAGAAAAAAAAAATAATAATAGATATAAATTTTAAAAGAAATGTGTGCTTTATATTACATTGAAAGTTACGTGGTTGTTACCTACGGTATTATGCTTAATTCACCTCAGATTTGAAGCATGCTTTCCAAACTACAGCCGGAAATGTAACCCATACCCATTAGTTTTATTATCGTGGTATTATTGATGCTCATGTGGATCACATAAAATGCTAGGTCTCAAAACTGACTAAAATGTATCCAAATATGGTCATAGTGTGTGACCTGGGGTTGATCACCGCAAAACAATGTGATCAATTGTCATTATTTTTGGTACTATTGTCTGTGTGACCTGTGATCAATCGCCACACAAAGGAGTAATCAATTGTCATTTTTAGTGTTGCTTTGTAATTGTTTACAGTTGCATGGTCCGGTGGTTTTGAGTTTCTGGAATTGATTAATGTTCATCCAGATCATGCAGAGTGCTGGGTTTCAGTATTGACTATGTTGACAATAGTGAGTGTGCGCACAAATATTGTCATTATGTGTGACCTGTGGTTAATCAGCACACAAAAATGAAATCAGTTATCATTGCTTTGTCACTGTTGTCAACTACATTGACAGAAGTATATATCCTAGAACACATCAATTGCAGTGGCTTGGCATGATGCTGAAAGGTTATAAATAGTATCTGCATGACTCCTGATATTTTGTATGACATGCTGGTACTGTTAACAGCATGTTGATACTCATAATTACTCTACACTGCACTACCTAACGATGCATGATATCATCCTTACAACTATTGTGGGTGATGTTTGGTTGCTTATCTTTGCGAGCATGCTACACAGTCACAAACCGATCAGATAATATTACATCTCCTAACCCATGAGACAGACGGCCTTGATATCTACGGACACTCCAGCAACAGATCTCCAAATCATTAACTCACCCCCATCTACCAATATAACTTATACTCACTCTATGCAACAGTCAATTACTTGGAAAATGTCATCGATATGACATTTTTACTTTATTCCATTGCATGTGGGATAACAACTTTAAGTTTTATAACTAATCTTATGCTGGCAACAGACAGGGCAGTAACAACAACTGGGGAGACAATGGTTCTTAGGTTTGAGCGCGCTCTGACCACAACTGGGGCAATTACTCGCCAGGCTTCCTCTGAACGACCTGAAGGGTCTGCCAGGCTTTAAAATAGGACACCTTAATGTACATAGTCAAACCCATAAAATTGAACAACTAAAGGTTGATCACCACGCAACAATGTGATCAATTGTCATTATTTTTGGTACTATTGTCTGTGTGACCTGTGATCGATCGCCACACAAAGGAGTAATCAATTGTCATTTTTTGTGTTGCTTTGTAATTGTTTACGGTTGCATGGTCCGGTGGTTTTGAGTTTCTGGAATTGATTAATGTTCATCCAAATCATGCAGAGTGCTGGGTTTCAGTATTGACTATGTTGACAATAGTGAGTGTGCGCACAATTATTGTCATCATGTGTGACCTGTGGTTAATCAGCACACAAAAATGAAATCAGTTATCATTGCTTTGTCACTGTTGCCAACTACATTGACAGAAGTATATATCCTAGAACACATCAATTGCAGTGGCTTGGCATGATGCTGAAAGGTTATAAATAGTATCTGCATGACTCCTGATATTTTGTATGACATGCTGGTACTGTTAACAGCATGTTGATACTCATAATTACTCTACACTGCACTACCTAACGATGCATGATATCATCCTTACAACTATTGTGGGTGATGTTTGGTTGCTTATCTTTGCGAGCATGCTACACAGTCACAAACCGATCAGATAATATTACATCTCCTAACCCATGAGACAGACGGCCTTGATATCTACGGACACTCCAGCAACAGATCTCCAAATCATTAACTCACCCCCATCTACCAATATAACTTATACTCACTCTATGCAACAGTCAATTACTTGGAAAATGTCATCGATATGACATTTTTACTTTATTCCATTGCATGTGGGATAACAACTTTAAGTTTTATAACTAATCTTATGCTGGCAACAGACAGGGCAGTAACAACAACTGGGGAGACAATGGTTCTTAGGTTTGAGCGCGCTCTGACCACAACTGGGGCAATTACTCGCCAGGCTTCCTCTGAACGAGCTGAAGGGTCTGCCAGGCTTTAAAATAGGACACCTTAATGTACATAGTCAAACCCATAAAATTGAACAACTAAAAATGGACCTGCCATGGTCAGGACTTGATATTTTTACAGTATCAGAAACATGGCGAAACAGCCACATTGAGGAAAAGCTGACATCAATTCAAGGGTACAAGTTCCTAAGATTTGACAGGCAAACAAAGCTTCCAAATGGCCAAGTCAAAGCTGGTGGAGGCCTAGGATTCTACTGCAAAGACACACTGCAAATAGACACTGAAAAGTATGCCAACCACAATATTTCAAATGGAACTCTAGAATTACAGTGGGCAGTCATCACCAGACCACACACAAAGAAAATTCTAATAGGTAATGTATATAGACCCTCAAATGGGAATATGCAGGAAGCTTTTGACCTACTAAGCTCAACCATGAAACAAATTATAGGCATTAACAAATATGAAACTCTTCTCATTGGTGATTACAATGCAGATTACAATGCAAAAAATCAACCATCAGCCAATATCATGAGACAATTTGCCACAGAACATGAACTGCAACAGATGATTAACAAAACTACTAGAAGCACACAAACCTCAAATACAACAATTGTCCTGGCTTTTACAAATATAAAATATTGTACTACATCCGGTATCCTCAACTACAACATATGTGATCACAAACCTATTTATATAATTTTAAAAAAAACAAGGAATGACAAACAAACCACATCACACTGGGGCCGCTCATGTAGAAACTGCACCTATGAGGAACTTTCAACGACATTATTGGGATTTGCTACCAATGAAATATTTTATGAGCAAGATCCGAACCAGTGCTGGGACATGTTAGAAGCTATCCTTGATAGAGCTGCTGACAAACTTTGCCCAATGATTGAACTGAGAATAAGAAAAAGCACAGCTAAATACTTAAATGATGAATTACAAGAACTACAACAATATCGGGACTACTTTTGCCAAAAGGCTGAATTAACCAAAGACCCAGGGGATACATTCATAGCCAAATGCTTAACTAGAAAGGCCAGGACTGAGGTTCGGAAGGCAAAATCAAGGTACTATCTTGACCAAGCCATCATTCACAACCATGTTGGTATGAACTAGATCAAATAGAGCCTGATCCCAAGTCAAAATCAGTAATCTAATAAACGACAGTTCTGGTGAAAGAATACCTGATATTCAACTAGCAGAAGAGATCAACAAATACTTTGTTGATATAGGAGTTAACCTAGCCCAAAAATTTCAACCAAAAGATGATGTCCAGGAAAACGATAAGGTTGTAGTTAACCAACATATATATGATCTCATAGAAACAATAAAAGAGAAGATCCTTACCAAAGTACAAAATCTATCACCATTCAAACCTTCAGGCATGAAGGACATCAGTTCAACCTTTATCAAGGGCACCATCAAGGCTCTAATAGATGAATTTACATACCTATACAACCTCATAATTACTACTGGAATTTTCCCAGAAAAATGGAACAGAGCAACAGTTACCCCTATACCCAAGGTAGGTAACCCAAAGTCCTGTAATGAACTGCGACCTATATCCATACTACCTCTCCCTGGCAGAATAATTGAACAGATAATTCACGACCAAATAAAAACATTTCTTGAGGACATTAACTATTTAGCCACCCAACAAAATGGCTTCAGAAAAGAAAGGTCAACGACTAAGGCACTTGCCTCATTAATGGATAGATTGTTGAGTGGCACAGACAGAGGTGAGCTTACAATAGCTGTTTTTCTTGATTTCAAGAAAGCTTTTGATACAATTGACCACAAAATCCTGCTATGTAAGATCAAAAGACCTGGACTGGGAAAAAGATCATGTAGGTTCATATCCAACTACTTAAACAACAGACAACAAGTCACAAGAATTAATAATACAGAATCCTCCACTAGAACTGTCAGAACAGGCGTGCCCCAAGGTTCCACTTTGGGAACACTCCTCTTTCTGATATTTATTAATGACCTACCATTGCTGTCTACCAGTGCTAATTTCACACTTTTTGCGGATGATGCTGTCCTCACAATGCACAATAAAAACATTATTCTGGCAGCTACTATGGTAAACAAGGTGTTAAAAAAGGTCAATATTTGGTGTGCTGATAACAAACTTACCTTAAACACACAAAAATCAGAATATGTGATATTTGGAACAAAATCTAGAAAATCGCACGCACAAAATATAGAGCTATGTATAGGCAATGCAGTGCTAAGAGAAGTGAACTCGTACAAATACTTAGGAACCACACTTGACTCTACACTGAATGTGAACCAGCAACTATCGAGGCTGAACCAAATTCTAGGTATGAGAATGACAACCTTTAGAAAAATAAGATGCTACATGAGTGAGAACACAGCGCTAAAACTGTATAAGGCAACTATACTGCCAATAATAGATTATAATGATCTAATCTATGGCCTTTTAACAAAACAACAAGAAAATAAATTACAGCGAACTCAAAACCGAGCTTTTAGAACAGTATATAGGGGCAAAGTTCTCTCAATGAATGAGATGCACACTAGATCTAATATCACATACCTGAGCCAAAGGAGAGATGCACATCTGCTATCTCTTATGTTTATCAGAGCCAAGGATGAAAACTACATAGACCATACTACCAGAGTTACCAGGCAGGGGGATGCTACACTCCTCAAAGTTCCTAAACCACTCACAAATAGACTGACAAGAGCCCCTATCTACAAAGGCAGCAAATTATGGAATGAACTCCCAGTCAGAATTAGACATGCACAAACACAACTAGAATTCAAAAACCTGATAAGAATTCACCAAGCCAGTCAGGCCCTGCTACAGGCCTAGTGATGAGGTCGCCATATTTAATTAGCTATCTATTATAAGCACCTATGGCCACCCCACTCCCTCCCACCACCCCACGCGCTCCTTTACCTGCTGCCAACAAACCAAGTTATCCACCGTACAAATTATTTGCCCAGCAAATTCGGAAATATGTATCAGTCTGGTAGTATTGCTATAGACCGGGGGCCCTATGGTACTGGGACAGCTCACTCCCTATCTCTCCCATTTGATGTAAATTTTACGGTGCCAGTTTGTGGTGGCTTTGATCGACCCAACTGCTGGTTGGTGTTTCGCATATTTATGTGTATTCATGCTATTTTTGTATGTGAATTGTCGAACTATACCATATGTAAGTCTTTTAATGTTTGATATTGTTATTTCAGCTGATTTGGGCTAGCTGCTGGTGACGATATCAGACTACATGTGCATATATTGTAAATAACTGTATTGTCACATGGCTGGAAGACCAGTGCCATGGCGCTGACAAAAGACTTTATTCAATGAATAAACTATATTTACAACAACAACAAAAATACATCAAATACTACTCCTAATTATATTTGGGTAATATATTAGACATTGTATATATATATATATATATACGTGCAGTAAAACCTCTCTAATTCGAGCGACCTTGGAACCAAATTTAAGTGGTCCATTTAGGGAGGTACAGTAAAATCTCCCTAACAGACCTCCTCCACAGATCGACCACTCCCCTATATCGAACGCTTTATTTGGGTCCCAACAATACCATTGTAACCGCATTCCAACTCCCTAAACAGATCACCTCCCTAAATGAACCACATAAAGTCTGTCACAAGGTCGGTCGATATAGAGAGGTGTTACTGTAGTCAGTTTAGGGAGTTAGGATATAGTTACAATAGTATTGTTGGGACCAAAAAAAGCGTTAGACATATGGGAGTGGTCGACCTGTGGAGGTGGTCGGTTAGAGAGGTTTTACTATATATATATATATATATATATATATATATATAATGGTGCCAGTGGACTGATTTCCTAGTGGGGCAGCACTATAAAGTCGTGCAGGGTCGCAAGTCGGTACCCGTCCTGATATGAACTTATATGTTGCCAGGACGTTAAACTCCAACAACCAACCAACCTCACTGATCTCACACATTGTCACAGTTGTCATACACTGTCATTGCTGTCACACATTGTGCGTAATGCTTTGGCATTGCGGGTAATCAGGATCACGAATACAGACCAATGTGTGCCAGTACTAAGGACCTCTATTGTGTCGCTGACTAGCGGAATTCTTTAGAACTATGTAACAAACTCAAACGCCGACTAGCGGGTCTTTTCTAAACCTGGTCGCCGATCGGGCAAACAGGACTTGATGATGTATTACGCAGTACACTTGTACTGCCGATGCGCCCCTTTTCGGGTAGACTTTTGCTATATAAGGTGGCGCAGCAATTTCGGGAACGAAGGAAGCGCAGTAAGTGGTCTCTGCGTAGATACCTAGAGGACCGTAAGGACTTAAAGAAATTGTCCCCCTTCGAGGTGCTGGAGTCGTGCTGCGGTTGGATCCTCGATAAAAAGGATGTGGACTTGCGGGAGCTGAGGCATGTCGTTAAACATATGAAGTATATTTGCGGGAAAGCGAAAACGGGGAAGTTCCAGGACCAATCGCATGCTAAGTACGATCTTGCAGTCCGGAAACTTGCCGTCGCCAAGGGCTATGATGCCTTCTGTGATGGAAACCCCGAACTAGCTCTTAAATATTACGCTTTTGAGTTTATGCGGACCCAGTCTGCCAGAGACAGTCAGAGAACAACCAGGGGTGTAAAGGGCAGCTCGGGCCAACTTTTCTCTAAAGACGGGAAGAAGCCCTGTTTTTCTTACAATAAAACTGAGGGCTGCAGCAGAGACGAGAGAACCTGCAATTTCGGGCATTGTTGCCCGCGCTGCGGGAGCAAGTCACACATTAGGGGGAATTGTCGTAAAGAATGAATAACGAGAGGCCGGGGTCGGGGTCGGAGAAAAGTTCGCAACTGTGTATTTGCTACTGATGACTATGTCGCTTCAGACTCAGACTCCCGCCCAGGCCTCGACATAACGCCGGTTGTTACACCCCCCCATCTTTCTGAAGCCGGTACTGACGATTTTGTGCATTGTTTTGATGTAATGGGAGTGGGTGTGTGTCCCAGCAACTCTAATTGTCGCCAGGTAGGCGCCCCTAGTCAAGTCATTACCAGCACAGGCATTGTGAGCCACACTAATGGCGTTAACTGCCACATTGTCCGCCCCCGCGACGCCGACAAATCAGGCCCTTCGGGCGCAGGTTGCCTTGGTAGCGCGCCGGTAATAACCGCACGTGTTGGCGCGGGGGGTGGGGCTGTCTGCCCCCGCCCCCCGTGCCAACTAGCCAACCCCTTGTTACGCTATGCCCTTGAAGCGGCTAACATTGACTGGTTGAGTGTTAAGGCCTTTGGGCAAGGCCTTTGTGTGTCCGCCCTTGACACTTACTCTAATGAAAGGGTCACCTTTACTGTCACTGCCGCTTGTTCGGCCGCTACGTGCCTGTGCACGCACTATATAGCAAATCATTTATCTCAGATTAAACCATGCCGCTGTTTCTGTGATTGCTTTGCCGGGGGGGACGTTGACCCTGACACCGAATTCGTTCTGCATGGGGCGATTTTCGGTTTCAAGGTTTTAAATCCTTCATGTTGCGCGGTTTACGCAGGTAATTGTAATAAGAGCACCCAGAGCAGTTTTATTGATTCAAAGTTACGCACCAAACTTTCTTGTGATTATATAAGCCGGGCGAGTGGCGAGGCATTGTGCGTTCATAACGTCTTTGCCGTTCCGAAATCAAATGGGGGCGGCTACCGAACAATCGTCGACTGCAGTAAACCTGTCGGGCGATCGGTGAATAACTATGTTTCCGAAGTTTCAAATAAATGTTCATACCTTGGAGTCGGAGACTTGGTGAAGGGTGACTTCATCACCTGCATAGACATAAAGGATGCCTATAGGGCCCTTAATATTCACCCCTCTGACCACCCTCACCAGGCAATCAGATGGAACTTCGGTGGCGGGAACAAATTATTTTTTGATAACCGCTTGTGTATGGGACTCTCCTCGAGCCGCTACATTTTTAGCAAAATTTCTGATTTTGTTGTTCGCTGCGCCCGTACGGAAGGCGTTACCCATATTGTGAATTACTTGGATGACTTTGCCGTCCTCGGTGATGATTATAATGAATGTTTACTTAACCAATATATTGTAATTAAAGTTCTCCGCCGCTTAGGCTTCTATCTAAGCTACCATAAGCTTTCAGCCCCTTCCCAATGCTCAAGGTTTCTGGGTATAGAGATCGACTCCGTTATGCTCCAGCTGAGATTGCCTATTGACAAAATTCTTAAACTAAAGCGCATTCTGCTTGAATTCTTGGGCCGCAGGAAGGTTACTCGAAAGGAGCTCGAAAAGTTGGGCGGCCTGCTAGCCCATTGCGCTACGGTCGTCCGCGGCGGCCACTCCTTCTCCACCAGAGTATACAACGCTATACGCCGGTTAAGGAACCCCTACTATAAATTAAGGCTGAACGCAGAGTTCCGTTCTGAATTGCACTGGTGGCTGAACTACGCTAAAACCTTTAACGGTTATGCGAAGATTTTGGGTGTTCATGCGACTTCTATCGCGGTTTATAGTGACACGTCATGCTGGGGGTTTGGAGCGGCCCATGCGGGCGATTGGCTTGTGGGCAGCTTCATTGAGGAACCTGACCTCTCCGCTGAGGTGGGACACCATTACGCCGAAGGCAACTGGGCGTGCAAGGGCGCACACATTAACGTGAAGGAAATGTGGGCGGTCGTTGCTGCCGCCCGCCGCTGGGGCCACCTGTGGAGGGACCACTGCATTGTGTTTGTGACAGACAATAACACCGTGCGCGCATCACTCTCTACGGGCAGGTGTATTAATAAGCAGATTATGGTTTACGTCAAAGAGCTCTTCTGGCTCTCTGTCCAGTTTAATTTCGATATTAAATCCGCATATGTCCGCAGCGGTGATAACATAATCTGCGATTCACTTAGCCGCTGGAGGGAACCCTCTAGCAAGACCCGCATAGCTGAGGCGGACTGTACTGCTCAACTGTGTTGTGCTTCCCTGTTTGCCTGAATTGTTTCCCCTTGTGTCGTTGCAGGCCTAGATATCTTGAGAGGGGCGGCTAAGGCTATGAGCGATCAGTACTATTCTACAAATTCTCGCTCAACCAGATCCATGCAGCTACGAAAGTACTTCAGCTTCATAGACGAGTTTAAGGGGATCTTATCGCCCCTGCCTTGCCCCCCTTCTCAGGTTGCGATATACGTGGTCTGGTTATCCCGCACTTTAAAATATTCATCGATCACTAACTACTTGAGCGCTCTAAATTTCTTTCTTAAATCTGAGGGCAGCGCGCCTATTGACTTCGCCTCGCACCAAGTCCGAACCATAATGGGCGGGGCAAAGCGTATGTTGGGATGCTCAGTCAAGCGTGCCCTCCGCCTACTGCCATCTCAATTAATTAGGATGTTCTCGCATATGTCTGGTAGCGAAGGCCATGTTGCAACACGTGCAGCCATACTGACCGGGTTTAGGGCCCTGTTGCGAAAATGTCAGTTAACTAATTCCGAATCGGTTTTACTCCGTTCCGACTTCTCCTTTCACCCATGGGGTATGTTGCTGACCGTTCGCCGGTCTAAGACCATTCAGTTTGCCGAACCCGAGCTGCTTATTCCTGTCGCTTGCGTGCCCAATACGGACTTGTGCGCCGTATTCTGGGTGAGAAAACATTTCTCACAAGTCAAAGTATCTCCCAGCGAGCCTGCCTTCCAGGTGCCCCGGGCAGGTGGCTATTCACCCCTGGACTACGCTACACTCCAGTCCACTATAAAGTACTTTGCCGCACTAGCCGGCTTAGACAGTGAGAATTTCTCATGCCATTCTCTCCGCCGGGGCGAGTGTACTTACCTCGCCCTTCAAGGCGCCCCGATCGATGAAATTCGGCTTAGGGGCGATTGGTCGTCTGACGCAGTTTAGTCTCGGACATGCGGGTGGCGTCTTGTCTCGGGGGTGTTAGTTAGTTCTGTCTGGAGGGTCCTGGGGGACTTGGCATTTGTAGCCCAGCCAGATACTTCTACACTGACTTAATAATAAAACTGTATCCACCACACTGCCTTCGGCTTAATGCGTACCTACACCAACGTATATACTGCAGTATATGCGGATGTAGGAATCGCATGGTGCTGCCCCCTCCCTCCGGTTCCATGAACCCCAGGGAGGGGTTTGGCTATTCCACCAGCCTACCCACCTGTGATATGTATACACCACTGATCCCACTGGCTGCTCACTTGCTTGCTGCCACTAGGCTCATACACACCTGTTCTATTTACTTTTATTTTTATTCTTATTTTTTGCTATTTTATCCTTTTATTCTATATATTCCGGTAGGGAATTTGTAGCCCAGCCAGATACTTCTACACTGACTTAATAATAAAACTGTATCCACCACACTGCCTTCGGCTTAATGCGTACCTACATATATATATATATATATATATATATATATATATGTGTATATGTATATATATATGTATATATAATTGTTATGCTGGCTATCTATGTGGGTCAAGGGTGATAAGGACCACTAAAGTGAGTGTATTCCGAGACGATTGTGACGAGATAAAGAACTGATAGTGATAGTGGCCTTTTTTTTATATTCCGTAATGGATATAAACCATCTATATATCACCATGTCGCAAGTTCCATTCTCATATTACTGAACTGACTTTGTTTGTATGTAACCTTGCAAGTGTATGCCTTATATGGGTTGGCCTTCACCTGTGTATATTGTCGTTCTTCATATATATATATATATATATATATATATATATATATATATATATATAGATTAGTTAGAGGAATCTTACCTTGGTATAGATGATGGATAACTGTTGTTTTACCGAGGTATAAGCCTCGGATAGACGTGGGCTAGGGAGAGGGAAGCACATCCGGTCCAGCAATCTTTACGTACTTATTCAGGATAAATGATCCAATAAAACACAACAATCTAATAATGACAATGGTATTAAACTGTGAAGTTTCCTTGGTATAAGGAAACGAATAGACGTGGAAGGGTGTGGTGTCCTCTATGTCCTGTTACTAATAATAAAAGCAACGCTATCTTAAAACTTAATTTTCTCAGATCTAAATGCCTGTTATGAGGCCATTGTTTAAGGAGATCAAAGACAACCGATACATCCCAAAACCGACTATACTTTGGTTTGGGTGGATTCCTTTCATAAATTGATCTAAGAATCCAATGAATGACATGATGTTTCCCTACAGTTTTATTATTTATCCGTGGCAGGATAATGGACAAAGCACACCTAGCAGCATTAATTGATCCAAACCCCAAACCTTCGTCTTCTAACATGCGTAGAAATCTGCCGACCTGGGAAATGGTCGGCTTCATGGGTTTAACTTTCTTGATTAGGCAATGAATGCCCCACTTTTTCAAATATGTAGTGTACACTTTAACAGTGCCTTTACGCCATGCATGGGAAACTATTCTCTGCTGTGTAATTTTGTCTAAACTAAATTGTTCTAAATATTTATTTAAAAAAGGAATGCCAGCAACGGCGTCGTGGACACGTCCCCACGTTGTTTTAGGGGGCCTTGGTGTGTCAGATTCCCTGGTGATCTTCGGAATCAGAGGCAATCTGTGGCGGTCGCCACTATGCCCAGCAGCCAAGGCTGTGTGTCCCAGTCGGGAACGATTAATATTGTGTGTGCTTTCTCCATCTTTATCTTTCGGGTTACTCGGCTGATCATGCTGAATGGAGGGAAAATATAGTAAAACTTATTCCCCCATGCTAGAGAAAATGCATCTATTTGCCAGGCATCTGGCTCTGGATGCCATGACACATATTTGTCAATTTTAAAATTATTACGGGAAGCAAATAAATCAACTTCAGGTTGGCCCCATTTCTGACACACTGTGTTAAATATTCGTGGACTGAGGGACCATTCTAAATGGTCATGGAAATTCCTACTTTTGTGATCAGCTAATGTATTCTGAGTGCCTGGGATATATGCAACAGTTAACCAAACTTTATGTAGTTGCGCCCAATCCCAAATTTGTCTTGCTATTTCATTGCCTGGTTTGGACTTTGTCCCTCCCATATTCCGTACATACGCTATTGCAGTCGTATTGTCCGTCAAAATGCGAATGTGTTTACGTGGTAACTTAACAAGGCTAGCAAGACCTAAATAAATGGCCCTCAGTTCCAAGACATTGATATGATGTGAACTTTCATTTTGCAACCATCTTCCACCTGTTGCCACTGTATTACAATGCGCTCCCCAACCTTCTAGTGATGCATCGGTAGTAACCACTGTGTAGGGTTCATTCATCCGTATGGGGTTAGGAGAATTTTGAATATTATTAAACCACCAGTTAATATCATTCATTCCATCTTCCGAAATAAACATTTTCCTTTCGAAATTACCTTTTGTGCGAGCCAACCCTAAGTTTTTATCTCTTTCCAAAGACTTCATGTGTGCTTTGCCATATAGAATAGCCGGGGCATATGCTATCAGTAGGCAAACTAGCACGGCTACTTGTCTTATCTTTGGCCTATTTAACGCCACCAAACGGGTCACTGTATCGTGAAACTTTATAAGTTTGTTATCAGGGAGTGAAACAGTCATTAAGCATGTGTTAATAATAAATCCCAAACATTTAAGTTTGGTTGTCGGTACGAAAACCAACTTTTTATGATTTAAATAAAATCCTAGCCTTGTCAAAAGGAGACATAGGTCATCGACAGCTTGCTGACAGTCATTAAACGATTGTGAAACAATAAAAGAATCATCACTATATGGGAACATAGTGTGACCCTTCCTAGCCATGGCTGAAAATATAGGCTTCAGTAGTTTAGTAAATAGACGTGGAGCACACGCTAAACCATTTGGCATACAAGTGAATTGGAATAGTGTATCATTCCAAATGAACCTTTAGAATTTCCAGTTTTCTTTAAAAATCGGAACTGTATAATAAGCATCTTGTAAATCTACACTGGCCATCCAGGCCTCAGGTGGAACTAAGTCCCTGGCAGTGTCAAGGGAAAACATTTTAAAATGTTGATATTCTACGAGATCATTTAACTTAGTTAAGTCTAAAATCATCCGAATATCTCCGTTAGGTTTAGGTCTGGAAAAAATATTAGAAATAAATTCTCCTGGAGTGTGAACCACCTCCTCAATAATGCCTTTTGACTGGAAAAGTGAAACTTGATCAGATAATGCTTGCTTTTCTACAGCATCAGATTTATACAGGAAAGGTATCCGTTGTTGCACTGGGACTTCAATAAAGGGAATCTTAACACCAGTTACTATGTCTAGAATGTTTACATCATTAGTAATTTCACACCAATTAGAGAAACAGTTAGAAATGTTTCCTGCACAAAAGTTTCTTACATCTGTTTGTGTCGATTCTGCCACCATGTCTGTTATCCCAGCTGTTTGGGTAGCCGTATTCACTTGTTGCCTGGGCGCAGGAAGAGTTGCTTTGGGGCAAACTCCTTCCGGATCGGGCAGTTGCCTTCGTACCAGCTTTGCCTGACTCCCCGACCTCTGCCTCGTGGCACATAGCCGTAGGAGGGGCCGGACCTGCCAGCTCTGGCTCCACGTCGGGGATGAAAATCCCCTCATGGTCTACGAAAATGAGACGTGTCCGCTTTCCTGGCTGGTTCCAGGTTCCGGCTGCTCTTGGATTCCACTTCTACTTCTTTGAAAAGGTAGGGGAGTTGTCCGCCGAACATCTTTCCCTTATCTAAGGGTTTCCCTTTGATGGGCTTGGGAGGAAGAAAGAGTGTGTACTCCTTGCCATCGTTATCCATGACTTTCTTGGATCTAGCAATTTCCTTACCAGCTTGGGTGGTGACTGCCTTAAAGACATTTTCATACCTTCTGTAACTCAAGAAGTTACTGGCAGCGGTCAGCAAAGCCATGCCTTTGTCCATGCCTCTGGCTAGTGACGAGAACTTGTTCTCGGTCTGCATTCGGTTCGCGACTGGGACGACCGTAGCTAAGACTCCTAGAACTGCCTTATGGACTGTGAAGAGCGCAGCTTCAAAACTTTTCTTCTCTTCATTAAGGTGAATACCGGCATCCATCTCTTTCACTACACTCTCCGGGATACCTTTAATGCCGCAAATTTGTTCTGTTATTTTATTAATAACTTCTGCTGGCTTGAACGTGTTGAAATGACCCTTAATGGTCTCACGCATCATGGTAGTCGTCTTGACTTTCTTTGCCTTTTGGAGCTGGCACCGTTTGCGGACCTTGCCGCCAATTTTGGCATAAATGCCAGCTCGTTCAGTGTCAGAGTCCGACTCAGTGGATGATGAGTCGGACGAAGAGTCAGAAGACGATTCCTTCTCCTTCTTTTTGCTTTTCTTCTTGGGTTTCTTGACCTTCTTGCCCTTTGTGGCTTTGGTGAATTCGTCACCTGATGAACTCACTGGCCGCTTCCGCTTTTTAGTCTTAGGACGCGGGATTTCTATTGCCGAATCTGTCTCCTCAAAATCAGAGACGTCTTCCCAATCCGAATCGATCGGTGGGAATTGTTGCATTGGGTCTTTCCTCTGGAGTTCTCTCATCTTCTGTTCTACCAAACGGTTGACCTGCTGTGTTAGGTCACCCGGGTAAACCACTCCGTCATCACTCTCCCTGTCTGAGAGTACGTCGGCCCCCGGCTGTGGTGACGGGGGAGCTGTCCGATCGGGTGATGTATCGTAGCCGGTAGGCACGCATCCCTCCGCAGCAGCGGGCGGCGGTTTGTTTCGCTTTGTAGCCATCGGTCTGTAACCCAAAAAGGATACTTATTAAACCGGCATCAACTCAACTGAACACCGAAGTGACGCCAGGTATACCTGGGTTGAGGATCTATGTGGTATTGAGTAACGTATTTACACCGTTCTCAGTACAGGCGTGGTAAGCTAAGTTTATCGTAGGTTTTTAGGTATCAAAACCAACCATACGTGGGGTAGGCTTCTAGAACCTCCCATCTCTCTGTCGCGTACACTTCTCCCACCCGTGGCTTCTGCGCCAGCAAGTTGGAGAAAATGCTACGAAACTCGGAAAAACGCCTCATTCAAAAGGGGAATCTATAAAAGAAACCCAGGATCATCCCCAACAACACCCTCTGTTAGGGTCCGAAGGAATCTCCACAGGAGATGTGACCGTGCCAACATCTCTACCCGTATCAAAGCGGGATGATAGAACCATGGAACCAAAGCACAAAGGAATCCTTTGTTCTATCCGTTTCAATATTTCAAATGCTAATCTATTCCAAACTGGACATATGAAAGTTCTGAACTTTCCAATCTAGATGCTATATTGCATCATAAACAAGCTTAACCAAAATAATCACGATTACTCACAGTTATGAGCTTGTTGTAGATAAATCCAACTGGAGCAACTCACGAGGGTCCTCGGGTCATGAGTTTTTTATGCTAATTGCTGGACCAGATGTGCTTCCCTCTCCCTAGCCTGAGGCTAGCCTGAGGCTGTATACCGAGGTGAAATATATATATATATGTATATATATATATATAAAAAGACAAGCTACAGTACAAAAGAGAAAAGACAATGAAAGTGGGTTCAGATAATATATTTCTCTGGCATAGGAAATATTTGCCCTAGCCTATAAAAAAAGAAATTCAGGGTACAAGTGACAGTGTAGCACCGGAAGTATGGCAGGCACTGGTGGAGCCACCAGTACCCGTATGACTAAGGAGCAAATACATGCAGAGAGCCCATTGGCTAATAATATAATATCGGAATAATATAATATAATAAACATATAGAAAATAATGTTTATCCATCAATATATATATATAGCCACCAACTGATTCTTTAATGACTAATGATTATGTTAATGATAATGCCAATTTTGGATAGGTTTGATCTATTGCAAAATTTAATCTGTTTTTTTCCGCAAATTACGCCCATGCATTGATAAATGTGCTGGCCTCATTACACTGCGGGGGGTCATTAAACAAACAAACATTACATGGCGGTGATCATTAAACAAACATACATTACAATACGGGGATCGTTAAACAAACAAACATTACAATGTGGGGGATCTTTAAACAAACAAACATTACAATATGTGGATCGTTAAACAAACAAAACAATATGGGGGATCATTAAACAAACAGACATTACAATATGGGGGATCGTTAAACAAACAAACAATACAATGTGGGGGATCGTTAAACAAACAGACATTACAATACAGGGATTGTTAAACAAACAAACATTACACTGTGGGGATCGTTAAACAAACAAACATTGCACTGCAGGGGATCGTTAAACAAACAAACAGTACACTGTGGGGATCGTTAAACAAACAAACATTACACTGCGGGGGATCGTTAAACAAACAAACAATACAATGTGGGGGATCGTTAAACAAACAAACATTACACTGTGGGGATCGGTAAACAAACAAACATTACACTGCGGGGATCATTAAACAAACAAACATTACAATATGGGGATCGTTAAACAAACACAACAATATGGGGGATCATTAAACAAACAGACATTACAATATGGGGATCATTAAACAAACAAAGATTAGAATGTGGGGGATCATTAAACAAACAGACATTACAATATGGGGATCATTAAACAAACAAAGATTAGAATGTGGGGGATCATTAAACAAACAGACATTACAATAAGGGGATTGCTAAACAAACAAACATTACACTGCGGGGATCGTTAAACAAACAAACATTACAATGCGGGGGATCGTTAAACAAACACACATTACAATGTGGGGATCGGTAAACAAACAAACATTACACTGCGGGGATCATTAAACGAACAACATTACACTGTGGGGATCATTAAATAAACAAACATAACAATACGGGGATCATTAAACAAACAAACATTACAATATGGGGATCGGTAAACAAACACAACAATATGGGGGATCATTAAACAAACAGACATTACAATATGGGGATCATTAAACAAACAAAGATTAGAATGTGGGGGATCATTAAACAAACAGACATTACAATAAGGGGATTGTTAAACAAACAAACAGTACACTGCGGGGATCGTTAAACAAACAAACATTGCAATGCAGGGGATCGTTAAACAAACAAACATTACACTGTGGGGATCGGTAAACAAACAAACATTACACTGCGGGGATCATTAAACGAACAACATTACACTGTGGGCATCATTAAATAAACAAACATAACAATACGGGGATCATTAAACAAACAAACATTACACTGCGGGGGATCATTAAACAAACAACTATTACAATATGGGGATCGTTAAACAAACATTACACTGCCGGGGATCGTTAACCAAACAAACATGACACGGTGGGGCATATGGTATGGCACAGAAGAATGCTACATCAGTTTGTTTAGATAGTGTGGGTATTTTTTCACGACAACATACAGGTAATTACTCTGGCTGTGTATGTATTAAAGTCGCATAGTCCGAAGGTTTTGAGTTTCTGTCATTTTCTGAGATAAATATATTAGGTCTAATCTATCTTACTTTAGTTTCAAGTAACTTTTGGATTAAATGGCTAACTTTGCAGATGTTTGAAGTTCAAACCTGTAAAAGTAATTTGTGCAAGCACGCCAAAACTCTGACACCATAGGCTTCAGCAGTAACACATTCTATTAATTAACTCAACATTCCCTTATATGTGGCAACAAATACTTAATAAGTGCATCAGTATCTAAGTTAGATATGTAGGATCAAATCGAGATAAATGTTTTGGTTTTGAAAATGTGATGCCTTTATCGGACTATGCAGCTTTAAGGAGGTCAACCCGTAGTCGGAACCCCTATCACTAGTATCAGTGTACCGACCTGTGTAGTTCTCTCACCAGACCTCAGTGTGTGCCCAGTGCAGTGTTCTTTATATAGGTACCGTTATTAAATTACCATCAAATTGTCAGGTATTAATTATTGATTGATTGGTCAAAATTACCTTCAAACGGTAACCTACTAAAACAGTAACATCTACTAATATGCCCTACCTCTGATCTATCTATTTACAATGGACTGTAAATGACTGGAAGACCAGTGCATCGGCACTGAAAACAAAAAGTATGTTCTGATGAATAAACTGTTTTACCAACAACAACAACCCCCTAAACAAAAACAGCGCAAACTTTTACCGATCTAACTATTAATATTTAATTGATATTTAATTACTCAATGTTAGTTATTAGTATCAAATGATGATCCAATTTTAAGTATTACTTGATTATTAATTATTAATAGTATCAAAATGCCATTCAATTCCCAAATATGACTAATTTGCACATAAATATGAAATTACCGTTTCAATTAGATGTCTCTCTATTAATACTCTCTACCAGGTAAATTGTCACCCAATTCCCCAATATACTAGTAGTATATTAATGGCCATATCAAAGTGACCTTTAAAACTAATTTCTACGTGTTACTGATGATTCTAATTAATATTAAATTGACAGCCAAATCACGAATATTACTTGTCTATATATATAGTTAGTATATAAATATACGGGTATAAATCATCGGTATGAGGTTTTCCTATTATTATTACCATTCTACTTATATTATATTAAGGTCCAATTGGGGACAAATGTTGGCCTACGGTGGCGCCGCCACCGGCAGTTCTTGTCACTTATCTCTCTCGCCGTATGCAATTCACATGTATTACTAGAATATTTTGTTAACATTTAATTAACATCCAAACCCAAGCATTCAGACGACGACATCAGTTTGACAGGATTCGCTGCATTAGGCAAATTAATTAAGATTGCTCTTTTCTTAGAATCCTGATTACTTGAGAACAAATTGGACTACTTGACAAGTACGCCCTTTTTCCACGAGGATTTCACATCAGCTGTTTTCTGTTGTTGTTTTCTTATCAACCGAGAGTTTAAAATGTTATCGCTTGCTACTATATAACCGTAGAAGTAGTACATTATAAAGAGTTGCTAGGACGTAAAACAACAACAAACAAACATTGCACCATGTTCTTTTTTTAAATCTTAAAGTTGCATAGCCCGATGGTTCCGAGTTTCTGCTATTTTTCTGAGATAAATATATTTGATTGATTAAATTGATTAGTATAATCTACATTACTTTAGTTTGTATATGTATATGTGTATGTGTGTCAGTATGTGTATATGTATGTGTATATGTATGTGTATGTGTATATGTATCTGTATGTGTATCTGTATGTGTAGGGGTATGCAGGTATTGCAGGTATAGCAATACCTCAGGGCTTTTGATGCCCCTGCCCTGCAGAGTTGTAAACCACTGCCCTGTGGTACAGGTTCTTGAAAGAACCGAAGACTAAGGGAGCAAACCCTAAACAGAAAACCATCTCACTGTGGCAGCATTAAGGGCGGTTGATGTATGGAACTCCCAACATCTCCCAACCAGCCACTGCAGGGACAAATAGTTTTGCGCCTGTCTTGACATGTTCTTGCCGGTGTGAAACCTCTATTTGCTCCCTTAGAGAGTGTCGCTGGTAACGTGCAAAAGCCAGCAGCATTTCAACACTTTTGCAGGCAGCTTTCATGAAATGTACAACCGCTTTGGAGAGCGGCAGTCAAGTAATGAAAGCAGTCTTTGTCGCATCGCGACCGACAGCATGATGATGACTTTAGTTTGAAGTAACTTGTATTTTAAATGGCTAAATTTGGAGATATTTGAAGTGCAAACATGTCAAATTAATATGGTAAGGACGCCAGAATTCTGACACCCTAGGCTTCTGTAGCACGAGGTTCTATTAAGTTGACTCAGTATTCCCTTCTACATGGCAACATATGCTTAAAGCTGCATAGTCCGATGAAGCATCAAATTTTATAAATCAAAAGAATTATCTAGATTTGATTCTACATATCTAACTTAGATACTGATGCACTTAATAAGTATTTGCTGCCACATAGAAAGAATACCAAGCCAATTTAATAGAACCTGTTACTGCAGAAGCCTATGGTGTCCGAATTTTAGCATGCTTGCCAAAATTATTTTCACAGGTTTGAATTTCAAATATCTCAAAGGGTAGCCATTTCAATTAAAATTACTTCAAACTAAAGTAAGGTAGATTATAATGATCAATTTAATATACTTATCTCAGAAAAATGTCAGAAACTCAAAACCATCGGATTATGCAACTTTAATAAGTGCATCAGTATCTAAGTTAGAAATGTAAAAACAAATCTAGATCATTGTTTTGGTTTAGAAAATGTGATGCTTCATCTATCTGACTATGCAGCTATAAATTGTGTTGACAACATGGTTACTATATATCCATTGTTGAAGTTTTATACTGCCTATCATGGATAAGCCTGAATAGGCTTGTTTTCACCATTAGACAGTTTGTCAATAGAAACCCGAGCCTACACTTTTACCGACCCAAGGGATTTTTAACCTCCCACACCACATAGACATGGTATGAGAGCAACTGGCCTTTGATGACGCTGTAAGTTATACACAGCGGTGGAAATCCAAATTGGCAGAGATCGGGGCACGGGGAATCGAACCACCAACCTTCAGATTAGGAGTCCGACCTAGAAAAAATTCAGACACTCTAACCACTCCGCCACAGAGAACACCACGAACACCATTGAAAGCTCATGTGATCAAAATGATATCGGACTAGCCCCAATCCGATATCCTTTGTGTTTGGGTGTTTACCTATTTCCAATGCCCCAAAATTTCAACTTCTCTTGCAGCTTTTTCTAATATAACTACTACGGTCTGAAAGCTGAAGATGGTTGATTGTTGGAGTTTTTACATCCTGGCAACATCTAAGCTCATATCAGGACGGGTACCAACTTGTATGCAGGTATTGCAGGTATAGTAATATCTCAGGGAGTTTGACGCCCCTGCCTTGCAGAGTTGTAAACCACTGCCTTGTGGTACAGGTCCTTAGAACCGAAGGCTAAGGGAGCAAACCCTAAACAGAAAACCACGTCACTGTGGCAGCATTAAGGGCGGTTGATGTATGGAACTCTCAACATCTCCCGACCAGCCACTGCAGGGAAAAATAGTTTTGCGCCTGTCTTGACATGTTCTTGCCGGTGTGAAACCTCTATTTGCTCCCCGAGAGAGTGCCGCTGGTAACTTGCAAAAGCCAGCAGCACTTCAACACTTTTGCAGGCAGCTTTCATGAAATGTCAGTCTTTGTCGCATCGCGACCAACAGCATGATGATGATGATGATGATGATGACCGACTTGTGAAAGTGTGCACGCATGGCGTCTTTATAGTTCTGTCCCACTTGGAAATCAGGCTGCTGGTACGATGACTCGATATCCCACTCAGTCACATTATCCTGACACTGAGCTAACCAGTCTTTGCCCTATCCCAGTAATGCCAAGCGCATAGCTAGGAAGGGACAAGTATAACATTTATAAGTCATTGCTTTGACTTGTCAGGGAACCGAACTCCCGATCTTCCGCAGGCAAAGCCCGCGCTCTACCGATTCGGACAACGCGGCCGGTAAAGCTAAAGATCTTTGATGAAATGCTTTATCAGTCTAGTATCACCATATAGGAGATAATATAACTATTATTTATGAGGAATAATCATTATTGTACGGGTTGGTTCATAACATTGTATAGGCACACGCACCGTTAGAGCAGCCTGGACAACCGTAATTGCATAAGTGTGATATTCCAAACCCCTATAATGGCCGATAGCTGCCTAGTACTACCAAAGTATCGAAATCAAATTTTATTTAATTTTTAAAGATAAAAACACCTGAGATAAATTCATTATACTCCACAAGCATGCACATTACATGCTCGGGATGTGTAAATTACTAACTGTGTAAATAATTGCAAACCATTCTTTACTTGTGTGTAAAGGAATTCAAATTCAAATTGAGTTAGGGGCAAAAGAATAATAAGTCTGGATACCAGCTGCCCGATTTTGCCTGATCGGCAGAGCTGTTTTGGTATCAAAGATCGACACAATGCGAGAAGAAACCTAGTCAGGATTAATCTGGCAGGGTCTTCCAAAGGATCCAGTTTGTGAAAGCAATTAGTCCTGGTGTGACGGTTTCAGCGCCCGGTCAGTTTCAGCGGCCTGTTGTGGCTTCTGCGCATGCGCGGATTTACGCATGTTGCGGCGAGCACTGCTATTTGTTTTGTTTACACTCGGCGATTCGACGCTGATCTAGCTGCTACATTAATATCGCTTGGAATTTAAGGTTAATTTAATTAAATTTCATTATTTGAGTATGTAATTCTGTTAAATATGATCGCATTCAATAATAGATTTCAGCCTAATCGGTCCCTAACACTGCCGGGCACCAGCTGAGTTTAGACCACGGCAGGGCGCTTAGACCACGGCAGGGCGCTGAAACTGACCGGGCGCTGAAACCGCCACACCGGACAGTGTGGATCCTGAGAGGGCAACCTACTGGGGCTGAGATAGATAAGGGATTCACCCTGTACTACAGTACACGGGTGAACATCAACCCTATATAAAAGCTGTCGAAAAGGTGGGGAAATGCTACTTTTGAGATGAAAAATATATTAAAACATGTAGTTTAATAGACTTTAAAAATTAACTCGCCGGCGTTCTATCGCCACCATCTTGTCTTTTTGTATTCTCTCCTATTTCATCATTCTGTGCTGATTTAAGTAGCCGTTTGATATTAGAGCCAGGCATTCTATTTCCTGTTCCATACTAAAGCTATTTTCGCAATGATTTAGTCTACGTTGTCGTTCACCCCTACTACAAGTATGGGGTGAATCTTTTATCTAGAGCTGAGGTCGCTAAGCCTTTTGTTTTATTGAAGCATCATATTATCAAAAGTGTTGAATTTACCTATGAGTATGGACCAGACGGGATAGCCGAATGAGTTGAGCGTCCGTCTCCCATTTTGGTAGATCATGGGATTCGACCTTGTGTAAAATATTCCGATAATGATGCATTGGTGGGGGAATGCAAATGTTCTATTTGTGAAACAGGTATACATGGCCAGGTGCATAGATGTGTTTATGTAGTTGCTAGTGGTGCTTGATTGATAGGTAAATAGATTGTGGTGCTAGTAAGGTAGTGTCTAAGGGGCACTCAGAGCCCTAGACACTACCCCCTCCCCCCTCTGCTAGTCAGGATCATCACACGCATGCTCAAGGCAGGTGGTGGCCAGGGGAGCCACACAGCTTGGTGGTGGTGGGCAGATCACTGAAACCATGGGGACCAGGAATGCTTGTTTCTCATTGGTGGAGCTCGAAATGTTTGTTTCTCATTGGGAGAATGGGGTGGGGTGATACACTATACTGGATCCATGTACCATATAAATAATAAACCTGAGGGCTTGACTCTCTCGCTTCTTTCACTCTTTATACTCTTTCTTTCTCTTTGCCTGTATTGATTTCACAATAGCCTGCCGACCCAACCACAGATTCGAGCCGTTGACTTTACACCTGGTTGCATCAAGCCAATGACTTAAAAATGTATACTTGTTGCTCCCTAGCCAGGCGCTCGGTGCTTGGCATTACTACGATAGGGCAATGGCTGGTTGGCTCAGTGTCAGGTTAATGTGACTGAGTGGGATATCAGGTCATGGTGCTGGTGGCCTGGTCTCCCAGCGGAGCAGCACTATGAAGTCACCATGACTGCATACTGTCACCACTCGGTGCCATCCTGGTACGACCTTAGATGTTGCTAGGACATATAACTCCACCAACCAACCAAGCCTATGAGTATGGGAAATGCATAACAAAATCTGCCGAGGTGATTTTACCATGTATTCATCATATGACTATTCAATGCATCTCCATGAAAGATCACACTGCGGATGGGCTAGTTGAGCCAGTAGGTCCTAATTGGGCTGCTCTGCGCTATTAGCTTGTGAATACCCCATGGCTATTATTAGTAGTTAACGCACATTCAGGGTGTGCAATCTGGCTACCGGTGTTCCCAATACCAGGGTGTAAAACTATATGGATTTTCGGTTCGGATTTATATATTGGCAGAGAGCATTACTATTCGCGGGTGACAGAGTGGGGAGCAAGGTTATGTAACAGAGAAGCAATGGGTGCCCCACTCGCTGTGTGACATAATAGACTATGTGGAAAATATGATAACACATAGGGCCCGAGATTATGACGTGATGTTCATATGTAGGAGACAGTTAATGTTTAGTGAAATGTTCCCTCTATGCACCAGTAAGAGTGCAAGTGGAGGGGAAGAACATTTTTAATATATGTTTATTGTAACTGTATGCAACTACCTGTTACCACAGGGCCAATGGGCAAGCACACCCAGCCATCCTGCGTACATTAGGGACACCACCTGCAGCTGGGGTTGAGTGGCAGCTGCCCCTATTAGGGCATCGTCCCCCAGGCTGTAGAGGGTGTCTGGTTGGCTGGTTGTGGGAGGCCCAGTCACCTGCACCCCTTGCACCTGACACACAGACCTCATGCTGGAAGGAGAGACACTCTTGAGAGTGACTCTGAGCTAGGCACTCTAGAAGGAGACACTCTTCTCTTGTCCAGTGACCCAGACACTCTGTCTGAGGCTCCACTTTCTATGCACAAACTAGCAGCAGCTATTCAAAAGGCACTGAACTGTGTGCAACAACCATGGGACTCCGGTTCAATGGGCTGTAGGCACTGATTCTTATACACACTAACAAGAGTAATGAGGATCGTTGTGGACAGTAAGTAAGGAGTGAGGGTGATAGGTCGCTAGTAGGTGAACAGGAGTTGATGCCAATAAAGCACAACTTCTTCACTGTCAATCTTGCATCACTTGTCTTCCCTTTCTTCCTTATGAGTTTGTTTGAGAGGGGCATCAGGTGGGAACTGTCTGACAGTTGTCAGAACGCACCTGGGGAAGAGTAAGTGGTATCTTGGGGCTCTGATGGCCGAGACCCAACATATTACAAGGGGTATCGTGAAGTAGACTCTGCGCATGCGCCGGTTGTTTGCAAAATGCCTGCCATACAGAATAAGGCGACACCTTCCCTAGAGGGCAGTACTTTATGGAAGGTGGAAGGGAGGATCAACTGTCAACCCTGCCTAGCACCTCATACGCTTCAGATCCCCACTCCCTCTTTCCCCCACTCCTTCCCTCCCCCTCCCCACCCTTCACCTCCCTGTCGACCTCCTCCCTCCCTCCGCTTCTCCCACCCCTCCCCTCCCCCTCTCCCTCCCTCCCCTGTTCCCCTTCCCTCTCTTCCCCTCCCCCTCCTCCCCCTCCATCCCTTCCCCTCCCATCGCTCCCTAACCTCTCCCTCCCCTCGCTTCTCCCACCCCCCCCCCCCTCTCCCTCCCTCCCCTCTTCCCCTTCCCTCTCTTCCCCTCCCCCTCCTCCCCCTCCATCCCTTCCCCTCCCATCGCTCCCTCCCCTCCCTTCCCTCCCCTTCTCTCCACCCGATTCCCCTCCACTCCCCTTCTCCTTTCCCCCTCCCCTGCCTCTCCTTCCCCTTCCGCCCTCTCCCCCTCCCTCCCCATTCCCTCCCCCTCCCCTCCTCTACCTCCCGTCCCGCCCCTCTCCCCCCTGCACGTCTTTACCTCCTCTCACAAGTGATATGACCTTAGATGTTGCTAGAACGTAAAACAACAAAATAACAACAGGTAGTTAGTATTACAGGCCAGTCCTCTGAAGCACCGAGTGACCTAGGATACAGACCGAAATGGGGACGGGGGGAGGGGGGTGTAGAGGGGAAGGGAGGGGTGCACAGGGGTGGGGGGGTAGATCTCAGTTCACGGGATGGCGTGAGGAACAGTCCTATCAATGTGACCACTAACACCCACTATGCCTTCATTATCTGCTCGGGGAGCGGGACGTAGCTCAGGCGATAGACTGTCCACCTGTGAAGGTGTGGGTCATCCGATCGATCTTGCTCAGTGGACACATTTGCAATTTGGGTTATTTTCCATTCCAGCCAGTGGTTGACAACTGGTTAATCAAAGGCTGTGGTATATGCTATCCTGTCTGTGGGAAAATGCATATAAATGACCCCTTGCTGCTTATCGGAAAGAGTAGCCTATGTAGTGACAGCAGGTTTCCTCAAAAGAAATATGTCACAATGACCATATATGTTTCACATCCAATAGCCGATGATGAAAATCAATGTGCTTTAGAGGCGTTGTTAAACAAAACAAGCCTTCCAGTCCATTATCAACTGGAGCATGCAGCTGGATGCCCAATGGGTAACAGTGTGAGAAAGGCAAAACAAGCAGAAACATTATCAAAAGTAGCGAATTTGTAATTATTATTTGTTAATGTTAACTCAAGTTTTTGTCGGTCGTTTTTCTTCCTTTGTCATTACTGCAATTAATCTAAAATCATATTTCATGGATTGCCACATGTTGAAGCCAACATGGATAATTTGGGGCGCGAGTGCAGCTACCAAGACACCCCGACGCTCTCCCCTAGCGCCGCCTTACGGGTAGGGACCGAACCCAGCACCCCCACGCCATCTAGCAGAAACTCCAGCCGCCACCACGTGGAGCCGGGCTGACCTGCTCACTTCTCCGCAGCATCCGAACCTGTGTGGTGCGTGGTGCTGTCTCATCTTTTCTCACATGTTACTGATAAACTGAACAAGACAATATAACATTGAGATACTTCGAGTCATTCAGACAATAAAACTCTTAATTACCACTTTACATACTTTGCTTTCGCGTCATTGAATTATTTATTTATCAGGTCATATTATTTATTTGAGGTATTTCAGGTTATTTTACTCTTTCTTCCCATTCTTGTTGTTGTCAATGAATATATTTACCCTGCTCATAACGGATAAGCGTGTTAATTAACACTTGTTTTACCGCCGGGCAGCACTAGTCCAATTTGATTCATTGTTTTCATTTAGTCTATTTCTCCATTTTCTTTGCGGATCTTTGTTGTTATTTTGGTGGAGCTCGTTCTGGAACTGGCCCTGAATTGTGATGGCGTGTTATCAGTGTGGAAGAGTACTCTGGCCTTACGTGCAGCCCAGAGCGGCATCTGAGGCTCTCGCTCACCCCTTTCATCACCAGCACCGACCAGGCGCCCCTCCAGGGTGATTCGTCGCCACCTTCTCCGGTCAAACCGGCGCCCTCTAGCGGGTCTAGTTGGTCTGGTTTGTCTACATGCTCTAGCTCCTCATATGAGTCGTCTAGATGGTGTGAGTGTCTGATTGCTCTAAATGGTTTCACTGGTCCGGCTGGTCTAGCTGGTTTAACCAGTCTGACTGCTCTAGCTAGTCCGACTGGTCCAGCTAACATGATAGCTCTACCTAATCTCACTGGTCCAGCTCGCCTGACTGGTCCAGCTCGTCTGACTGGTCCAGCTAGTCTGACTGGTCTAGCTTTCTGACTGGTCCAGCTAGTCTGACTGGTCTAGCTGTTTTTTCCCCCACATATTTGCCACCGTCGGACAACCGTCGCGCCGACGGTGGTGGGCCGCCGCTAGTGTTTGTCGTTGGATTTGAAACATTTCCAGTTCTCGCAAACGGTGGACGTGCGCAAGTTGGTTTAGCAGTTCTTCTACAAAATACACCATAAATCGGAGGAATTTTATGGAATTATTTTACAAGATTTGTTGTTAATATGTATAGATTATTTTGTAGAAGTTTGTAATTTATTACGACGTATTAATGGAATTATTCGTGTTAATACGATTTGAATGCCGGTACGGCCCAACAGTTGTTTGCCACCGTTGGCGCGACGGGGGGCCAGTGGACAAAACAAAGTCGGCCCGACGGTGGTTTGCGCCATTGGTCCGACGGCGGTTTGCCACCGTCGGGGTGACGGCGGGCGATTGGACAAAACAACGTCGGTCCGACGGCGGTTTGCCACCGTTGGCCCGACGTCGGCCCGACAGCTGTGCGCTATCTGGGCTAGATGGTTTACTGGTTTGAATGTTCTGGCTGGTCTAGCTGGTCTAGCTGGTCTGACTAGTGCATTATCCTGACACTGAGCCAACAAGTCATGTTGTTGGCATTTCCATGCTGGCGTAATTACCATTCACTGATTCAGTATGAGATGAACAGATAAGATTTCGGCATTCCAGTGTTCTGGTTGAACATGCCCAGATGGAAGTTTATACCCAAAGGTGTGGTGCACATGTTAAGATAAACAAAAATGAATTTTCACTGGAGACATACAAAGCCAAGTCAATCACTAACACTAATATAGAGCACTATGATCAATTTTGTAAGTTGTATTTCGGTTTAACTCGCCCGAGCATAGATCCCGGTCCTCCTACCCTTAGGGTCGTCCCGTCAGGTAATTGCCATGTTAATTCTGAAGTAGTTTGTCGTGTAGGTTTCAGAGTGCACCAGTATTGGGTTATTCTCCAAAACTGGGCACCACATATTTGGTCTCCCAGTTATGATGCTGATAATCAAGTCTTTGTTTTATTGATAGCAAGTCAAATAGTTATTGTAGCCTCTGTCTATTAGGTATGTTAGCAGTTCTACATGAATTGAATCCACAAAGGATATCAAAATTATAATTGTATGATTTTGCGCTATAGTGAAAATGTGAAAAATTAAACATTGACATCATACATGTAGCCAAACTTTTTTCAACTTATTTTTCAACTGTTTTCTTGTAAGACATAACCTTGTCTGCTTAACAGTAATCAATAAAATTGTGTTTGGCTATGTTGTATCTCTTAAAAATGAGGTTCTGGATGTGTCTTTGATTTTCATGTTACACAAGTGATATTAATGTATTGCTCAATTGGTATAAGATCTAATTCAAAAAGTGAAACTCATTTTTTTCAACTCTGACATATGCACAACATGCAAACCTTCATGGGACATTGGATTAGGCTATTATTTGGAATGATTTTTGCTATTATTTTGAAGGCTTTCACTTTTGGTTTCCATGTCACACTTGTGTGCCCAGTATTAGAGAATGACCCTATTCTGTGCAACAACATAGGTGTGCAAAAGTGAACCTGATGTAGAGTGGTAGCAGTGTTCCGCCGCAGTTACCCGGATGTGTAGTTTAGTGGGGGTTCGGCAGGTGGCAGCACCAGATTGATGTGCAGCGATGTCTTACATCAATATTGCAACGCATCCTGGTCACAAATTGTCAATTTCTGGGCCACACCCAATATTAAGCGTACATAATGAGGCCATTGCTACAACCTGCCCCGCCCATCTCTCCCAGACACACACTCACTCCCACCCACCGGGCATGCTGGCCTAATCAGTAGAGCGCGGGCCTCGCATGCGGAAGGTCGGGAGTTCGGTTCCCGGTCGAGTCAAACCAATGACTTTAAAAGTGATACTTTTCGCTTCCTAGTCTGGTGCTTAGCATTAATACTAATAGGACAGGACTGGTTAGCTCAGTGTCAGGATAATGTGACTGAGTGGGATATCAGGTCATGATGCCAGCGGCCTGATTTCCCGGTGGGGTAGCACTATACAAGTTGACATGAGTGTACACTGTCACAAGTTGGTACTCGTCTTGATATGACCTTAGATGTTGCCAGAACGTAAAACTCCCAAGAACCAACCCCAGCTCCTCTAGCATTTCTAAATTACAGTCTATCATGTCGGGCAATTGCTGCTTACTGGCCCACTGAGCTGCTCAGTGGATTACTTATTGTGCTGCCCAGAATGCTGCTCCTGGCATTCTTCACCTCGGTGTGGTGCCCACTAAGCTAAACAGTAAGGTGCTCACTGAGCTGCACACTAAGGTGCTCACTGTATTATTGAATAGTACTATTCACTGCCTCCTACTAACTACGATGCTTATTGTACTGTCGACTGAGCTACGCGCTGAACTGCTGACTGAAGTGCTAATTGAATTGTTGACTGAATTGATTACTGAACTGCTCACTGAACTGTTGATTGAGCTGCCGATTGAACTGTTAACGGAGCTGCTCTTTAGGGCCCATTCACACTATTCACGCCGCGGCCATGTTGAAACTATACCGAGGCCACATACGCTTCTGCGAGGTGCCCTGTATGAAAAGGCATGGAAATACTTTTTTGTTTTTATCTTTGCGTACCTGTTTTCTATCTATTGGCCAATTTTCAGGAAGATTGGGTGACCCTTGCATTGTGCTTTTCCCATTCTTTAACTACAATGTGGCTGTCATTTTCAAGTCTGCATAGTTATGGTGGTATCATGTATCATGCAACACTGTCAACGTAGTTATCTGTGTAACACAGTTAAACAGCTAGTCTTAGTAATTACAAATTAATAAAAGCTTTAAAAGGGTTAAATATATTTGTTTAATATATTTATATTAAGAAAGTTATGCAATTTTGAATTTAAGAAAAGATTGGCAGCCAAGGTGAGTGACCTTGCCTACTGAAATGCATCTAATCATCACTCAATCTTCATGAAAATTGACCAATAAATAGAAAAAAGGTAAGCAAAAATGATTATGATTTCAAAAGTTAATATCTTCAAATTGTACTCCTTTAATTTATGTAGTAGTTCATACACATCGGCACACAGTAGTGTCTTATGGCCATTTCCAATACCGACGCTTACTCACACTTGTTCTAATGCCGAATTAGGTCACACATGAATAGTGTGAATTGCACTGTTGACTGAGCAGCTCACATAAACTACTCACTGTATTGTTAATAGAGCTGCACACTCTACTTCCCCTTGCACTGTTGGCTGAACTCCTCACTGACTTACTCACTGTATTGTTAACTGAGGTGCTCACTAAACTGCCCATTGCACTGTTGACTGAACTGCTCGCTGAATTATCCCCTGTACTGTTGACTGAGCTGCTGACTGAACTGATCACTGTTCTGGTGACTGAGCTGCTGAGTAAACTGGGCCACGGAGCTGCTGACTGCACTACTGACTGAACTGCCTATTGTATTGCTGCTTGAACTGCTCATAAAAGACGATACCGGGGAAGATATCGGCCCGCTATAGACAAGGTACCGGAAGTGTTGATCTCAAGCCTTATCTAACGTTGCTGCTCCGCGTCTCCGTATGACGTCATAATAACCATCACCTCAACGGATATTGTATCCACTATTTTCTTCCCTCAGTATTCATTTCTCAACCCACGCGCTCAACCCTCCGCAATGGCCCCACTCTCCATGGTAGCTGAATGGGGTGCCCACATGCTTGCCTCCGCGTCACAATGTACAGGGTTGGACTGCCGAGACTGTTAAGTGTTCATTGAGTTGATTCGCTGAGGTGCTCGCTGAGGTGTGGATGAACTGCTCATTGAGGACAGGCCGCTCCATAAGCTGCTCAGCTGGTGTAAAAACACTTCTGCTCGCCGCTCAATTTATCAGCCGTTCGGCGGGCAGCTAAACCAGCCCTCTCCCACTGATTACACCTCATATGGGATTCACGGCTCTTAGCGAATCGGCAAGGGCACCGGCTTCCCTAGATAAAAGATTCACCCGGTACTTGTAGTACACGGGTGAATGACAACGTAGTCTAAATACTGGCGAAAATAGCTTTAGTATGGAACCTGAACTAGAAACTGTGGCTCCAGTAACAAATGGCTACTTATATCGGCACAGATTTGGTGAAATGGGAGAGAATGCAAAAAGACAAGATGACGGCCGCAGAACGCCGTCGATTTCACTTATTAAACTAGATATTATATTATATTTTTCAACTCAAAGGTAGCGGGCTAATAATAAAACAGATGTAAAGAATAATTGTTGCTTCTTAGATTGTGAAATTAGGCTCTCAATTCTTTGACCCGCATTTTCGACAGCTTTTACATAGTGTTGGTTTGCACCCCTACTGCAGCAGTATGGGGTGAATCTTGTATCTACGGCTTCCCCTGCTAAACATCGGGGTGTTTCAATTCCCGGCCGAGTCAAACTATGACGTAGAAATTTATACATGGCACTACTATCTATCTAACCTGGCACTCTGTAATACTAGAAATGGGAAGGGACTGGTTTGCGGAAGTGCCTGTCACACTATGGCGGATTGAGCAACCAACAGAACCAGACAAAGAATTTTCTAGTCTGGTGGTGTTCGGGTGGGATAAGTATCAAAATGTATCAAAATGTATCAAAATGTTGTGATATCGGGTCAAAGGCCGATGGACGAACCAACATTAAATGGACATGAAACATACATGAACGAATAGAAAACGAACGATAAGTTGATGACAATGGGTGACAATGTATATAATGAATGCATTAACGGACAAACTGCAGTAAATTGATGGGCGAAAACCGAATAACAAACGGACTGAACGAACATGTACCGCACACATACCGGACTATTGACATCACACGATGGACGCACGGAATAACATAAAAATGACGAAGCCTTATGGCCAGCTTCAAGTCTGGCTCAATGGGTGCCCTGTAGAATGTGTTCTGCTTGGTGATCCGCAGACCAACACATAGCAGAAGTTTGTCAAACATCTCTAGAGGAAGTTTGTGAATGCCTGAGAATCTTCTCTGTGGAGCTCCACCATGAGTTGGTCATACAGACCAAACTGCCAATGATGTTGAGGACTGAGCCAGGTCCTAGCCCACCACCTTCTTGGCCTCCTTCTCGTTCTTCTGGCAGACATGAGGGCATGCAGTTCCAACTGTACTTGCAGCAGCTGCATCTCAACATGCAGAACTGTTACTCTGAGCTGAAGAAGTTCTGTTGAATCCAGGAAAGACATAGTTGTGACTCTGACGAGAGTGTGACAAGGGCTGATGCCTAGACTTGCTTATAACTATATTGATACTCTCCTGTGTTCATTCATTGTCCTGTATGTGTCCTGAGCGTCTCCATTCCTCATCCTGTACTGCCCAGGCTTTTTTTCAGTAGAAATGCGGAGTTCTCCGTTAGTTCTCAGCATATCCATTATGTGTATGGTATATCCGTCTAGTGTCCGGTTCTAGTCCGCTTGCATCCAGTAGGTCTCCTGTAGCTCTCTGGTTTAACTCTGTCATGTGCGGTAAGGTTCCCATCACCAGACTAATTCAGAAAGCTAACTGGACACATTACGGGCGGGTACCAGACATGAACCAAACAAAACGGACTAAACAGACTCAAATGAGGACAAATAGTTGGGTGTAATCGATTTCCTGGATCCTGTAGGAGGAGTGAAGGGGTGAAGGGCTGCGTCGGTAAACTGGGAAAGCATTGCAAATGGGAACACAGTTTCACAAACAGGAATGGTGAACAGTTTCTAAGGGGAATATTACGATAAGGTTACCTCAATACCTTAATGGTGTTGATAAGATGTTCTCCTCAGTGATGTCTACTGTAATTCTACACTACACACAAAAGTGATATCAGACTGATCACGGTCCAATATCACATTTGTTGAAATCAGGGATGTAATTGGCCATCAGAAAAAAAAACCTCTGAAAGTCAGACTAAGGGTTTGGGGACCTGGGCACAGCCTCAATGGGGGTCCAATGACCCTATGCGGCCCAGGAGCAGATCGCGAATGGGGGCCCAGTAGCAGAGCACGAATTGGGGTCCAGAAGCAGAGCCCGAATGGGGACTCAGGGACACGGACCCTCTGGGGGTCCTGGGGCAGATCCCCAATGGGGACCCAGGAGCACAGCCCCGATAAGAGGCAGAACCCCGATTGGGGCCATGGGCCAGAGCCCCAATAGGGTTCATGGGCAGAGCCGCAATAGGGGCCCAGGAGCAGAGCCCTAAAAGGGTCCAGGGGCAGAGCCCCGATAGGGGCCATGGGACAGAGACCCAATAGGGGGCGTGGGGCAGAGCCCCAATTAGGGCCCAGGAGCAGAGCCTCAATGGGGGCCCAAGGGCAAAGCCCCAAAGGGGGGCCCAGGGCAGAGCCCCAATTAGGGCCCAGGAGCAGAGCCTCAATGGGGGCCCATGGGCAAAGCCCAAAGGGGGGCCCAAGTCAGAGCCCCAAAGGGGGCCATGGGGCAGGGCAGTTCGGGACATTCTGGGTAATTTTACTTTCCGTGAGAGAGTCCTCGCCACATATAACTGTCACGTGATGTTTGTGCCATCTCCCAAACATGTTTCACCAGGTAGGAGGGGGGCGAGATGACCAAGTAGTAAGCGTGTATAATTCTCATGTTGCAGGTTGGGGGTTCGATCCGCGGAATACATAGACTTACAAACTGTATACTTTCCATTACTTGTCTGGCGTTTTGCACTACTACTCATACTAGGATAATACAAGGACTGACCGATTCAGTGGCAGGATAACCTGACTGAGTAGGATAGCGGATGACACTGCCAGGGTAATGACATCCCACAGAGGAATCACAATAAAACCGCCAAGAATGTACACTGTCCTGATATAACCTCACATATTGCTAGGATTTAAAACTAAATTCGCTCCCCCATCCACCTTAACCTGATATAACCTCACATATTGCTAGGATATAAAACCCAAATTGCTCACCACCCTACCTTAAAGCCGCATAGTCCGATGAAAACATCAAAATTTCAAAACCAAAACAATTATCTAGATTTGAGTCTACATCTCTAACTTAGATATTTGTTCACTTATTAAACACGCATCACTACATATAAGGGACTACTGAAGCAATTTAATATAACATGTTACTGCAGAAGCCTATGGTGTCAAGAGTTTTGGCATGCTTGCCAAAATTAATTTAGCATGGTTGCACTTCAAATATCTCAAAGGTTTGCCATTAAAAATAAAAGTTACTTCAAACTAAAGTTAGATAGATTATAATGAGCACCCTAATGTATTTATCTCAGAAAATGTCAGAAATTCAAAACCATCGGACTATGCAACTTCAACCACGGGTCATTTCCGGTCACCAGGGGACATGGTCCCAGCGTGGTGATGCGGATTCCGAGGGACACCAGTTTGCCAGGGACACTTCCATTCAAATGCATTGTTAACGGCCGTGAGCAAATCTTCATACAGAAGAAGTCAAATATCTCTCAAATTACACCATCTAGAAACAAATCGCTTGGTACACATATAGAAAACATCTTTACCATAAAGACTATATTAAATTTATAAGGTTAGGGTTCTTGATTTCTATTAATTTTGAATAAAACTAATGGTTTGCACTGCGTGTACCGTCAAACTCAAGGCATTGTCAATGGTCGTGAGCAATGTTCATACAGAAAATACGGAAGAAGTCAAAAATCTCTCAAATTACACCATCTAGAAACAAATCGTTTGATACACATATAGAAAACATCTTTACCAAAAACATTATATTAAATTTATAAGGGTAGTGATGATGCTGTTCGATTTAGACGCATGTGCAGAAGCGATGTGTCCCTCGCAAACTGGTGTCCCTGGGAAACCGCAACAGGGACTGTAGTGTCTGGCTGAATGATAGCTCTCTCCTGATGGCGAGGCGGACAGCCTATCACTGGTCACATAGCGGAACAGTGACTATCATATCAATATGGTCACCGACTTGTGACAGTGCACACTCATGGTTATATTTATAGTACTGCCTATCCGAGATACCAGGCTGCTGGTGCCATGATCAAACGAGCCTCGGTCAAATTACCCCAATACTGATCAAACCAGTCTATGTTCTAGCCTAGTAATGGCAAGCGCTAGTCTACGTAGTGACAAGTATCAATGTGGTAAGTCTTTGGTTTGATTCAGCAGGGATTCAAACCCCCGACCTTCCCCATGAGAAGCCAGCACTCATACTCATTCGGCCACCGCATCTGGTCTACTTTTGTAATATTTATATATATATATATATATATATATCTATATATTCTATATAATATATTATGTGGATATAAATAACGGCAGCTCCTTAATATTTCTTTCTAACCACCTTTAACTTCCATGTTATTCGCTGCGGAGCGGGCATTCTCTCCTCCCCCGCCTCCTATACACCATGAGCCATCTGTCACTCTGCTCACTTTCAACGCACTAGCATCTGATATTGTGATAATGATCAACACACAACGCGAACACAGTGGTATCAGCTGGGTCAGAGTATATAAATACTTAGCTTATTTACATCGCCAAATATGTATCTGTGGAAACTGAAAATGTCAATCATACCATGTTCTTACCTGTTAGTGTTAGGCTTCAAAGTAAGAACAGCGGAAGAAACGGAAAAATCAGTCAAGTTGACTTCTGTCCTGTTAATAAACAAATAGATTGCCAACTAAAATATATAGGGGGCTGGGCAGAGTCCCAATGGGGGCTGAGGGGCAAAGACTCAATGGGGGCCGAGGGGCACATACTCAATGTGGGCCGAGGGGCACAGACCCAATGGGGTCCAGGGCCACAGACCCAATGGGGGCCGAGGGGCACAGACCCAATGGACTACTTTTATTACTAGTCAAATAAGTTATTGGAGCGACTACATCAGCATAATTTGGAATTAATTGTCTGTAGTATCCTGCCGATCCTAACAATCGTCTTACTTCTTTTTTACTTGTCGGTGAAGCCATATCTCTTATTGCAGTTATTTTTTCAGGATCCGGTTTCAGCCCTGCTGAACATACAACGTAACCTAGTAGTTTTACTTCTTGTACACCAAATTCACATTTAACTTCTTTAATAGTCATATTGTTATTTTGCAAGATAGTCAATATAGTAGTCACATCTTTCTCATGACTCTTCTCATCTGGTGAATAAATAATAATATCATCTAAATAAATTAGACAACATTTACCTAAATGTTCTGCAAAAATTACATTCATCATTTTTTGGAATACTGCAGGTGCATTTGTTAATCCAAATTGCATACGCTTAAATTGAAATAATCCCATGTGTGTATTTATAGCTGTTTTAGGTCTGCTATCCTCATCTACCATTACCTGCCAATACCCTGATTTAAGGTCAATGGTGGTAACAATTTTAGCACCATGCAACTGATCAAAAATGTCCTGTATCCTGGGTAAAGGATAAGCATCTTTAATAGTTACTGCATTTAATTTACGGTAGTCACCACAGAAACGTATAGTACCATCTTTCTTAGGCACTAAAGTAACTGGTGAAGCCCAAGGACTACAACTAGTTTCAATTATATCATCATCTAACATCTTATTTAATTCTTTTTCAACTATATGTCGTTTACTTAAAGGTATTCTATAAGGTCTCTGATTTATTGGATATGCATTACCTGTGTCTATATGCATCTCAATTACCTTAATAGCTTTAAGTTTCTCATTAGAATCAGGAAATATCAAGGGAAAATGCTTTTTCCAATAGTCTACTTCTAGAACTATTCCTGCCATTTTCCTATCAATTAATTCTAAACTACTCCATGGATGCACAATATCACATAAGGAAACAAATTTATTTCTGTAACAAATTTCTGCATTACACATTTCCATTATATCTGTCCCAATTAATAATTCAAAAGCTAATGATTCAACTACAAAGAAAGGACATAACTCATTATAAATAGAAATATAAGTTATACCTAAAGTTTGAATTAAATGACCTGAGATTGATCTCAGTCTACTACCTGGATACAATTGTCTATCTGCTATTCCAATATCTACTAAATTTTGAAATGCTTTTACATGTATTAAACTTTTAGCCGCACCTGAGTCTACCAGACCAGTTAATTTTACTTGATTAAAATCAATAGCAATACTCGGACGAGTATCAAGTGCGCTATTTAGTTTCCCGAAGCAGTAGACTTTATATTACTACGCAGTAATTTTAACTGTGGACAGTTTCTCATTAAATGTGGTTCATTACATATGTAACACATCAAAGTATTACGACTAGCACGCTGTGTCTGATACGCGTGTTCTATTTTAGTCGTCGACGCCTGCGCGTGAGCAGTCGGCGTCGCTTTGCCATTGCTTCCTCGCTGTTGCTTTGACAGCGCATACTTTACTGTGTGCTCTCCGACTGAACTGAGTTTATTTTTAGATGTACTTGTTTGACCCTTCGGCGCTACGTTTACGCGCGGCGACTCAAGACGTCTGCTCTGTGCATAAGAATTGCCACCATACGCTGGCGCAATGTTTACCGCGTGAATTTCTCCACGTGTACATTTATTCTCAGAAACAGTTAAGCGTTCTACACACTTCCTCAGTGATTTTAGTTCATTCTGGAGCGACTTCAGAGCCTGAGTATCTTCTGTTATACCTGAACTAGCCTGAACTTTCTCAACAGGAACCCTTTTCGACAATTTAGAAGAATTAAAATTTAGACTATCTACCTGACTAGTCATATTTAAATCTGTTAGTCTTGATTGAGCACATCGTTGCTGTCTCAATACAGACCTATCACTTAGTATAGCAAGAGTGAAAGCTTCCTCTAATGATTTAGGCCTATTGGTTTCTACGTACCACATAGTGTTGTCATCTAATAATGAATCAAGAAATCTTGATAGCAAAATTTCAAAGGTGTCAGTCCCCAAGGTAGCAGAAGGTAGTTTCCATCCCTTACTTGCAGCAGTTTTAAACCGTTGGCAATATGCTGCCACTGTCTCACCCTCATTCTGTACCATAGTCATTACTATACTTTTTAAGTGAGTTTTTTCATCAGCAGTTAACAAAGTTCTAGCAATTTCTTCTTTAATCTCATTCCATGACCTAGCACCTTTAGCTGTGAAAGCAGTGAATAACACTTCATGCAGTGTGCCCGTTGCATTTGAAAGTGCAAACCGAATTATATCTAAGTCAGACACGTCAGCAAGAACCCCAATCCTCTCAATAAGATCTACCCACTCTCTTAATGCACCTCTGTCAGTACCGTCTAGCATAGGCACAGACTTTCCATATGCTTTTAGAGCTCTTATTTTGGTTTCACTACTTTTATGTTCTAGACTAGCTAACTCACGTTTTTCTCTACGTTCTTCTCTTTGATAGTCAAATTCAGCACGTTCAGTAACCTGTAGTAACCTATCTTCATTTTTTTCAGTTATGTTCTCTATACTATCTGCCATAAATTTAGTCCATGCTTCCAATTTATCACAATCATCACTCAAAATTCCCAAATCTACTTGGTTCTGCAACCACAATCAAAAATAACAGTAGTCAGCTAACAATTAAATAAAGAAATATAAATGTGTAGTATTATAAAACAAATAAAAAGAAAATGCTACCGAAACACACCGAAACTATTCAACAAACTCTCTATAGTCAGTACTAACCAATTCTCGGTAGTTTCTCAAGTCGTGGTCGCCATTTTGTAAACGTGCCGGCTGGTGGGTGTGGGTGGTGCAAATAGGTCAAATGAAAGCACTACAGGTAATGAAGGACTACAGGGTAAGAGGTTGCTTAGCGCCCTGTGGAACACTTTCAAATTTAGTGGTGGTTGCTCTTTCAGAGAACCAAGATGGCGTGGTCACATGATTCCATTCATCAATCACAGTACAATGCAGTGGTCACATGACTTAATCCTCCAATTAGAATACAATGCAGTGGTCAATGATCATAACAATACCATGTGGGGGGGAGGGGGCATGTGAGGTGACTCTTCCAAAGACTGTTCTTAGTCAAACTCGGAAGTGACACTCCCTCTAAAGACTATTCAATTATACAAATTCTATACTCAATGAATAATAGTTTACCAATTTCACACATCCCTCATATGCCTTTGGGTTTTTATATTTTAACTTTTATCATTATATAGACAGTTTGCAATTTATTATAGTAACTTCATCTCGGTTCACATGTATTAAATCGGACAATTTTACAACGGGGCGCAGACTCAATGTGGGCCCAGGGGCAGAGCTCCAATGTGATGGAAGTAGAATTAGTCAATTATGAGTGTACTCCTAAAGCACCAAACGATTTTTTGGGTGAATATTATCCGCTATCTGCTGGTAGAACGGTCCGATCGTAGTGTTAGGAATGCACAGCCATCACGGACGCCGTTGTTTTGCTATAAATTAACCGATCGTTATTGAAATTAACGCGACGGGTAAATATTGATGGTATTATGAAAGGTCTGAATTACTGCATATCGCAAACAAACAAACAAACAAAAAGGTTCCGGGTAAATACCGTAAAGCGATGTAAATTATAAGACAGATTTCCAGACACCCTAACATTCATTGTAGTGTAGGTACAGACACAGGCAGAGCCTAGATTTGCTAAGTTTGTACGTGGATGTACCCTGTGTGGTTTAGTAATAGGTTCAGGCTGAATGGTAGATGATTGAGAGCTACCCGTATGTGCGTTCCACAGGGCTGACTGACTGAAAGGACGGGAAGTAAAGCAGGTAGAGCGCCCAGTGCCAGTAGCACAGGTCGTGGGTTCAATCGCTTACCGAATTAACTGATATACCAGACAAATATACAGTGTTCATTTAGATCTTTGGAGGGACTCCATATAAATTTGTATATATATATATATATATATATATATATATATATATATACATTGTCAGTAAAATATCTTTGAAGGATTTGCATATATCTATCAATTTGTATATATATATATATATATATATATATATATATATATATATATATACATTGTTCATTAAAATCATCTTTGGAAGGATTTCATATATATATATATATATATATATATATACATGTATGCTTTATATTTACATATATCTAAATATATATAGATATAATAAGTAGTACGTAGAAATGTATATTTGTACATTTGTACGTAGATATCTGAGCCTGTCTCAAAAGGTGATAACTCTTGTTTGGTTGTCCAGTGTAATGATTGACAAACAACAGCACAGAAACAGTTACACTGAAAACACAAGGACATTTGCTTCAAATCAATATGTATCTATTGGGATTATGAAAAACCATGTAAAAAACAAATCAGTTTATCCTGAGTAAATGCATAAGCAGATAGTATGTTGATCGTTACAATGGACAAAGTGTTGTTCCATATTGCTTAGTACATTTTGAGACAGTCATGCATGGTGTGTGTATATGGACACAGGCGATCTGCACTATTCAATCACCAACACCGATAGCATTTAGCATGGTGTGTGTGTATATGGACAGGCTTCACACACTATTCAATCACCAAAACCGATAGCATTTAGCATGGTGTGTGTATATGGACAGGCGATACACACTATTCAATCACCAGTAAAATGTGTTTGAGAGTCAGCGGGGACTGACACCCAATACATTCAGGGGGAGGTTCCCCCTTGAGCAGAAAAGCATGTGTAAGCCATGAGTGGCCAATACGGCAGTGGCTAAGGACCACTTGGTCCCGCCGACCTCCCGCATGAGTCTGTGGTGGCTTTCCCACAGATGGTTCAATTTCTTTAAGTTTATTAATGTTTTCATCCCACTCATGTTGCCATTTGGATTTTATGTGGGTGGCTATTAGTGGTTTCAGATCAGAGTGAGGGATCAGACACGGTTCAAGATCACAGTTCAGGGCCTTCTTCGCAGCCCGATCAGCTCGTTCTTTCCTTGTATGCCGGCATGGCCAGGCACCCAGCACAGGTGGATGTCATACCCATCCGTTGTCAGTTGGTTCATTTTATAAATGACCGTTTCTAGAATAGGGTGATTCATTTTCAGTCCAGCAACAGCCAGGAGGCAAGAGAACGAAACACTGTATATAACATAGTTAGTGTGGTTGGATACCTCGATACACTCCAACGCGAGAAGGAGTGCTCGGGCTTCTGCAGTGAAAATCGAGTTCTGATCAGGCAAACGTACACCAAATTTTTCCCGTCGGACTGCCGCAGCAGCTACCCGGCTTTGGTCTTTCGAACCATCAGTGTATATGGAGAGGTGGCCTGCAAACTGGCCTTGAATCTCTGCATGCAGTCCTTGGTACTCGAGTGGATGTGTCCCAGACTTCCTCAGTTCCATCAGGCAGAGGATAACCGATGGCTTTCTCAACGACCACGGGGGATGTTCTGGGACTTTGGCATCCTCCAACAGATCCAAATCCACGCCCAAGGCCTCCAAATGAGGTTTCATTCAAAGCCTCAGTGGCCGCATGTAATTCGGCCTGGCTTCATACCTGGATTTGTCATGTTGCTCGAATATACAATTGTGTGCAGGATTCAATGCATTAGTTGTTATCTTGACTACATATTGCATGGCCAGTTTGATTCTCGTGTTGTTAAGTGATGGTTAATTGGCTTCGACGTAAAGGCTCTGGACAGGTGAGGTGCAGAAGGCCCCAAGGGCCAGGCGCAGACCCTGGTGGTGGAACGTGTCTAGCAGTGTCTAGATTTTGGAAAAGAGCTTGTTTGTTTGTTTGTTTGGTTTTACGTCCTGACAACATCTTTGGTCATATCAGGGCGGGTATATATATATAGGCCTATATATATATAGGCCTATATATAGGCCTATATATATAAGGTGTCCCCTCCCATTGGGCGCGAGGGCTGGGGTTGTGATGGTGGCGCCACCAGTCCCAAATGGTGTGGAGCGGCAGAACAAGAATAACCAGTACAATAATCAAGTATATATTTACGATAATAAATCCCCTCAGCACCTTTATACTCGCATAATGCGTTATGCATCACAGATATACTCACACATCACCTTGACCCTTCCCCACACTTCCTCTCACAGGCCCCCACCCACCCACATACCTATTCATCCCGCCCATTGTGCGGCCCCTGCCCGCCCCGCTCACCTGTCCCCTTTCCTGCTCCACTCACCTGTCCCCCTTCCCGCCCCGCTCACCTGTCCCCCTTCCCGCCCCGCTCACCTGTCCCCCTTCCCGCCCTGCTCACCTGTCCGCCTGCCCACCCTGCTCACCTGTCCCCCTTACCGCCCCGCTCACCTGTCCCCCTTCCCGCCCCGCTCACCTGTCCCCCTGCCCACCTCGCTCACATGTCCCCTTCCCACCCCGCTCACCTGTCCCCCCTGCCCCCCGCCCGCTCCCTGTCCCCCTTCCTGCCCCGCTCACCTGTCCCCCTGCCCGCCCCGCTCACCAATCCCCTTCCCCGCCCCGCTCACATGTCCCCCTTCCCGCCCGGCTCACCTATCCCCCTTCCCGCCCCGCTCACCTGTCCCCCTGCCCGCCCCGCTCACCACTGTCCCCTTCCTGCCCCGCTCACCTGTCCCCCTCTCGCCCCGCCACCTGTCCCCCCTACCGCCCCGCTCACATGTCCCCTTCCCGCCCCGCTCACCTGTCCCCCCTTCCCGCCCCGCTCACCCCCCCTTCCCGCCCGGTGCCCCCCTTCCCGCCTTCCCGCCCCCGGCTCACCTATCCCCCTTCCCGCCCTGCTCACCTGTCCCCCTTACTGCCCCGCTCACCTGTCCCCCTTACTGCCCGCTCACCTTCCCCCTTCCCGCCCCGCTCACTTGTCCCCCTGCCTGCCCCGCTCACCTGTCCCCCTGCCCCGCCCCGCTCACCGTCCCCCGCCCGCCCCACTCACCTGTCCCCCTTCCCGCTCGCTCACATGTCCCCCCTTCCCGGCCCGCTCAACTGTCCCCCCTTCCTGCCCCGCTCACCTGTCCCCTTCCACCCCCTGTCCCCCTCCCCACCCCGCTCAGCTGTCCCCCTTCCCGCCCCGCTCACTGTCCCCCTGCCCACCCCGCTCACCTGTCCCCCCTGCCTGCCCCACTCACCTGTCCCCATTCCCGCCTCGCTCACATGTCCCCCTTCCCGGCCTGCTCACCTGTCCGCCTTCCCTGCCCCGCTCACCTGTCCCCCTCCCCCCCGCTCACCCTTCCCACCCCGCTCCCGTCCCCCTTCCCGCCCCGCTCACCTGTCCCCCTGCCTGTCCCACTCACCTGTCCCCCTTCCCGCCTCGTTCACCTGTCCGCCCGCTCACCTGTCCCCCTTCCGCCCCGCTCTCCTGCCCGTCCCGCTCACCTGTCCCCCCTCCTGCCCCGCTCACCTGTCCGCCTGCCCGCCCCGCTCACGTGTCCCCCTGCCCGCCCCACTCACCTGTCCGCTCCCCGCCAACCTGCGCCTCCTGTGCTGAGACAATGATCCTACCTGCGCGCTAACTGTCTCCCCTGGCGATTGATGGTTCCGGTGGCGGCACCTAGCGGTGGCCGGCGCTAATATCTGCGTGGGGTGCGTTGGTGTCCGTATGTAGTGCGCTGGTATCCGCGTGCCGTGAGCTGGTATCCGCGTGCGGTGTGATGGTGTCCGTATTCAGTGCGCTGGTATCGGCGTGCCGTGCGCTCGTATCGGCGTGCGGTGCGCCGGAATCGGCGTGCGGTGGGCCGGTATCGGCGTGCGGTGCGCCGGTATCGGCGTGCGGTGCGCCGGTATCCGCGTGCGGTGCGCCGGTATCCGCGTTCGATGCGCCGGTATTCACGTGCGGTGCGCTGGTATCCGCATGCGGTGCGCCTGTATCTGCGTGCGGTGCGCTGGTATTCACGTGCGGTGCGCCTGTATCCGCGTGCGGTGCGCTGGTGCCGTTCGTGCGAGCAGTCCGACTCCGGCGCACTGGCCGTGTGTGTGTGTGTGTGTGAGTGTGTGTGTGTGTGGGAGTGGCTGTGGGTGTGGATGTGGGTGTGGGTGTGGGTGTGGGTGTGGGTGTGGGTGTGGGTATGGGTGTGGGTGTGCGTGTGGGTGCTCGCCGAACGACAGCGAGCTACCAACACCCAGCCAATCAGCACCTGCCTAGCGCCGCCTCATACCGCCTCACACCACCAGGTGGCTTTATAACAGTTGCATAGTCCGATGGTTTTGAGTTTGTCATTTTTCTGAGATAAATATGCTAAACTGGTTGTTCTAATCTATGTTATATTTCATTTAAATGGCTAACTTTTGAGATATTTGAAGCACAAACAAGTTCAATTGTTTTCGGCAAGCACGCCAAAACTCTTACACCATAGGCTTTAGCAGAAACAGGTTCTATTAAATTGCCTCAGGACTCCCGTACATGTAGCAAGTGCATCAGTATCTAAGTTATATATGTAGAATCAATTCTAGATAATTGTTTTGGATTTGAAAATGTCACGCTTCATCGGACTATGCCGCTTTAATTTATGCTCGCTATTCGCTCATCGGATTAGACTGGCGGCGTCATAGGCTTGCTTATACAGGTTAGCTGTATTCCCCCTCTCTCTCCATCTCCAGAACCGACCATTCTTCCCCGGTGTGGTGGTTTCAGCATGTTCCCGTGCTCAGACGTGTCCCGTTGCTTCTGCGCATGCGCGGATTTCGCATCAACTCGGGTCACCCCAGCCACTTATTGGCACATGCGCACATCCTACAAACTCGGGTTGAATAATCGAATACGCTCGGGTGGACAGTTTGTTCTTTTTTTTTTAATAACCGATAAAAGTACAGCAAAATAGGATTTAAAGTATTGTATCATGGCCCAGTTTACCTATATTTCCATTTCATTAATCTAAGTTATTCTTTTTTTGCACACGGGACGTGTATTTGTCGACTCCACTCGCGTGTTCTATTTGAAATTCGGATGACCCGAGTCGCCCGGTTCGTGTTAATCGAATACGGCCATGTTTACTAGATTCTGACGCATGCGCAGAAGCGAGAGACACGTCTGAGCACGGGAACACGCTGAAACCACCACACCGGAAAAACCTTGCCCCGTGCCCCACATCCCCTTCCCGTTGCAGGATCCCTTCCCCCCTCCCCCCATCCTCCCATCCCCTCACCCCTTCACCCCCCGCCACACATCTAAGTTGGCTTCCGGAACTGGAACCCCAGAAACTCAACACCCGCCCACCCTCCCACCGACCCGCTCACCCTCCGCCTCCCCAGCTCTTTCTCTCCCCCAACCACACCGGACACTGGGCCCGCAATTACATTCCCAGTCCCCAGTCTCTGGTCCCCGACCCCCGGCCCCCGGCCCCCAGTTCCCGGTATCCGGTCCCCGGTATCCTGATCCAGGCCCCCCCATTCTCCGGGCGGGCCGCTCCCTTACCTTATGGTGCTGTCACATTACGACACATTGCGCAAATGTACGTTGACGTATGTGATTTTTTGCTGCTACGTTGGGATACGTCGTTATGTGTTACCCATACATTAGGCGCTCGTTGGTATATGTCAATGTACCTCGATGTTTGTCGAGACACGGCGTCACACGTCAGGGGGTTGGCAAAGTTTTGTGCATGCACAAAACTTTTAACGTACGACAATGTCCGTCAACGTGTGGATTTTACGTCGGCCGTACGTTATGTATGCGTTAGGCATATGTCGATGTACGTTAGATGTACATTAGACATATGTTAGACGTATGTTAGTCAAACATTGTTCACTATGTTGCACTACATTGACCTGCTTTAAAGCCAGTGGGAACGTACAGTCCACATACTGACAACATATGGATAATGTATGCCTAACATATGTCTAACATACGTTTAGCATTTCTCCAGCATGTCTTGACATACGTAACGTATGACGCGTAGTTCTGGCAATCGAATAATGTATATAATGTTCACTGGCGTTCCATGAATGTACCATGAGCGTAATTCGAGCATTTTTCGCCACGAGGTAGGTTAGCCATAAGTTGGTCATACATTGCCCATACACTGTGTATATGGTATGTATACGTCCAACTTTGCCCCCCCCATGCTGAAAAGTTTGATGCTTCTCGACGTAAAAAAGTGATTTTACGTGCTGGCGAGATGTGTCGTAATGTGACAGGGCCATTAGTACAGAGCTCCTTCCCAGCACTCCCTACTCATGGCTGAAAATTACCTGAATATGTTTGTTGGAGGTGTGGTCTAAGTGTTTAAGGTTCAGTTGACTCCCCAATAGGTATCCTGCAACTGGCAAGGCCAGACCTGAGGGAACCGATTTCACTTAGAATTAATTCCGTGTATATAATAATCGCATAGCATATGTGGGCGTGATGCAGAGAATGACCGACTATCAGTATATTGAGTTAATTTGGTATGTGAGGATCCGTGTCAGGACGCCGACTAGACACATTAGGAAGCATTATATAGTACGTAAATATATATATATATAGTTCGTTCGCGACATGAGAAAAAACAACTCGGACTTGGTTTGGGTTGAGTTTGAAAGTGAACAGAATGACCCTTGACTTACAGTGCGGAGGAGATGGGAAGGACAGAATGCCCGCTCCACCATAAGCATATTCACCGCTCTACGGAGCCATCCAACCAGCCACGGTGTGACCCAACCAGCCACGGTTGAACTCGCTTGAGCTCGTTTAACCTTGTTTCCAGTACAAAGGCTAGAGAACCAGGTTGGAAACTGAGCGATAATAGATGAAAACTCCTATGCCTCTGCATGAGCAAATAAATGCCAAGGGACCAGGCTAGACCTCCACAGAGCTAGCAGTGTAGTAAAATATTATTTGACTATGTTGTTGTTGTTGTTTGTTCAGACATTATCACATATTTAGGTATCTTTTGCACAGATTAAATTGTTTGAAGTATATTTGAAATTGATCTACATTGATTTCTGTTTAAATCACACAATATCACTACTTAATGAATGGGAAACTCATCCTGCAAGGGTATGCTCGATATTACCCAGTGGGAACTCGTTTTTCATCCTTTCGTCGCTGTAGACCCTTCTCCGCTCTACAGCGAATATCATGGCAGGTTAAGGTGGACAGAGATAAACATTAATAGGGGGCTGCCGTTGTTTAGATCCACATAATAAATTATATAGTACACATATATATATATATATATATATATAGACTTATCCATGTGCATTTTAATCAACGCAAACACAGTTTCAAAAGTATCACATGTGGGATGGCGACGGTTACTGTGCCTTGTCCGCCCTGTACACTCCTCTAATTACAAGCCACCGCAATATGAAATAATCCACTTACAACCTTTCGCGATGGCCAGAGGGCCTGGAAGGATGAGGACGCCCCTTAAACATTTAAGCAAAAGAGGCAGGCCCTCTAATTATAAGCTGTTCCTGGTGTCTTTATGATCGGTCTCAGGCGCTAAAACTGGCTGGGTGCTGTCGTTATCTGACACTCTTAACATGTCATTGGAGGTTAGTATGCATGACGTGCTTTAGCGTTTATGGTGATGAGCGTGGTGGTTTAGCATCACCGGTTCAATAACCCATTTCAGGTTTCAATAACCCATATATATATATATGATATATGATATATATATGTACAAATTTGACCGTCCCGACGGGCCTATAGGTGATAACGGCCAGACGCAGCTGGCATACAGTGCCTAGAGCCCCTCACAGGTGGCGCCAGTGTGGCCCATGCTGTACTACACAGAGTCAGTTAGATAGGATACAGTGAATATACTATTACATAGGGAACTGAAGATAGATAGTGTCCTTGTTTATATTCCCATAATGGATTATAGAGCACATATATATATATATATATATATATATATATATATATAGGCCTATATATAAATATATATATATATAGGATGTATACTCCATTATGTGGATATAAATAGGTGGACTGTTGAGTTTCATTATGATTATTATCTAAGTAAAGGTTCATTTATTTCATGTGTATATTCACAAGGTATTTATGTCCAATCACTGGCCGGCATGCATATTGGCTCCACTAGCGCTATGGGGCTTTCCAGCAGTTCAAGCAGCAAACCCATCACTTAATTGCTAGTCGATTTTGAAACATTACTAAGCAGTAAGCCTAGACTTGTGCATTGCCAAGAAGCAAATAAATAATGTCCGACCCATCACCTGGTTGTCTCTGTCTTTTATTTAAGGTAGCCAGATTTATATATATATATATATATATATATATATTTATATATATATACATATGTGCGCACACATATATATATATACACCTATATACCATAAATAATATTTACGAACTGAATAATTAGAAATATAATGATATTATGTTCAAATACATTGCATTGCCTGATGACTTTGCAGGTCTGATTAAACCGATGTCGTGCTGGTCAACCTGGTATTTCCTCTTGGTACGTTGCATTACTGTTGTGTGTGTGAAAAATACATTAGAATTTAAAGTTTTGTTGATAGAACAAAAAGCTCAGTTTGAAGCCTAGCCCTGGGTTCAGCTCAGGGAAGTCTCATAACAGAGGTTCGCAACCACAAACCCTCAAGCCCTTTATCTCGGTGATAACCATTTAATGAGTAGATATGTAAATAAATATATGGCGAATCGTGAAATAATAGTCACTTGCCGGAAGACCAGTGATTTACATGAATAAAATTTAATTTGAATTTAATCTGAAAGAAGCTCTCTACTTTGTTGTGTCCTTCCTAATCAGAGAGAAATCTTTGGGATCCGATCATTATACTGGGCAACGAAGGTTACGCCCAAGTCCTTTTCATAGCTGTCTTGTTGCAGGACAGTGTTCTTCATATAATAGGCATAATTAGGATTATTTTTCCTGTAATGAATAATTTTGCACTTTTTTTCATTGAAGGGCAATTGCCATTTCTCAGACCATTGTGCGAGTTTCAGAATAAAGTTGCATAGTCCGATGGCTTGGAGGTTTTGGCATTTTTCGGAGAAACATATATTTAATTGGTTGTTATAATCAACTTTACCATAGTTTGAAATGAATTCTATTTTAAATGGCTAAGTTTTGAGTTATTTGAGGTGCAAACGTACAAAACTAATTTTCACAAGCATACCAAAAACTCTGACACCATACGCTTCTGTAGCAAGAGGCTGTATACATTGGTTCAGTTGTCCACTCTATGTGGTGACAACTGTTTGATAAGTGCACCAGTATCAAAGTCAGATATATTGACAATGATATCATATATGAACTCTGAACAAAACAACAAAAGATCAAACTGCAAAGAATTCAGAACCGAGCACTGAGAACAGTTTACCAAGGCAAGATACTCAGTGTGGCTGAACTGCACAGGAAAGCAAAATTGGATACTCTCTCAGAGCGAAGGGACCTACAGCTGATGGCACTAATGCACAAATGTGCAAAAGATGAAAGATTCATTGACCGCACAAATAGAATAATGAGAAGAGGAGCCTCCACTCTGCTCAATGTACCACACCCTTCAACAAATAAATATATCGGAGCACCAATCTACAAAGATAGTGTCATGTGGAATGATCTCCCTATCAGAGTCAGAGAAACAGAAACAATACTTGCCTTCAAAAATGCATAGAGAGCCCATCTGGTTATTCAGGCCCTTGAAAGACTACTGCAGTAATTACTAGCAAAGTCCTGAGTTTCTGCCCCCCCCCCCGCATCCTCGCTTGCTCTCCTTTGGATTTCCCCCCCTTCCACCCACCCCAATGGGCCCCCCTCCCCTGCCACCACCCTTAACTATCATGAACAAACCATCAACACACCGAACATCCTGCACAACTATCAATCTGTTTAAACACATTGAACATTATATAAGACAGACAAAATGTCTTGTCAACTATAAACTTAGCTTGTTTTATAAGAGAAAAAATGTAACCCACAACGATTGTTTGAGTTGCCCCGAGAATACATCTTCTACTCGGTGCTGCTCCCCATTTTTGCATTAACCACAGTGACTGGTGCTGTACATTATGCAGCAGGAGCCACTCCCTTAATTCTCCAGGATCGGTGCTGTTACTAATACAGCACTGACCAAACTTAGATTATTTAGAATATCAATTCCAATAGTAAGATGGCCGGAAGACCAGTGCTCCAGCGCTGACAGATGTCATATTCAGATGAATAAATACTTTACCAACAACAGAAAATATGCTCAATCAGATCTAGATCACTGTGTTGGTTTTTGAAAATGTGATCTTTTCATCGGACCATGCACCTTTAATAAGTGCATCAATATCTAAGGTAAATATGTAGAATCAAATGTAGATAATTGTTTTTTTGTTCTTGCAAATGTGATGCTTCATTGGATTATGCGGCTCTCATCACCAATTCCTAGTTTAATATCGCCTTACATGTATACAGTTATAGGGGTGGTGGGTGTTGGCAGCTGCTATAAATAGTGGCATTGAAAGTTGATTATGGCGCCCTCTTTTTCTGTAACCAGAAGACAGTTGAGAGTAGAGGATCTGCTTTGGTAGCCTGTCTGATGACATCCTCATGAGGTGTCCAGTCCACCGGAGATTATTTTTGATCAGAAGATCTTCCATAGAGGGACATTTCATGAAAGCTGATATAAATAGAAAGCGGCTAACAAGGGTTGGACTAAGGTTGACACACTGACTCACTTCAGACATCAGTCATGTAGTTTAGCCAACTAATGAAGCCATTAACTATATATATATGAATATATATGTGTATATATATATATGTATATATATATACACATATAGATGTATATTTCATATACATGAAACTGTCGCAAAAGGTGCTAAGCAATATGGGACAAAACCTTGTAACGATCAACATACTATCTGCTTATGCATTTGCTCAGGATAAACTGATTTGTTTTTGTAGATAGTGATTCATAATCCCAATCGAATACATATTGATTTGAAGCAAATGTCCTTGTGTTTTCAGAGAGACCGTTTCTGTGCGATTTTGTATCAATGGTTACAATGGACAAAAAAAAAGAGTTATCACCTTCTGAGACAGGCTTATATATAAATAGAAAGCGGTTAACCACGGTTGGGTTAAGGTTGACATTGACTCAGCTCAGACATCAGTCATGTAGTAATAGCCAATTTATGAAGCCATTACCCACATATACATCTATACATAGCTAGCTGTCATCCAGCCCAAGTTCACATTTGGCAGAGGCTCCACACAAAAAAACCTTCAGATGGTTTTCGAAAATAGAAGTCTCAGACTAGTCAAAGTCCATGAAGTTGCCGGTTCAGCAGCAACATATATATGTACGTATAATATATATATATATATATATAATATATATATATAATATATATATATATATGTATAACAAGTAAAATTAATTATCCGGAAACCGATTATCTAGTGACAGTTCATATCAACCTGACACAACACCAACCAACTGACACTCCTTCAGTCATCTACTGGTCAGGCCTTATGACTCGCCTGGTGGCGCCACCTGCCGGTTCCTCTTCGCCTAGCTCTGCCTCACACCTTTACCACTCACTCCAATTTGTTATTGTCTATGTGTGTCTGTTTGTTTACTGGTGTGACTGTGAGTGCGGGGAGATAGACTGTATATGGCTCAATACAATTGTACAACTTAGATGTGCATTTAATCCAGAATTGGGTCCAGTGGCTATATATATGGAAGATTCATATACTTTCTTTTTTTTCAATGGTACTTTATGAGTGATATCTAAGAAAAATTGATATAAAAAAAAGACAATTGGAGTTCAGAAAATAAAATAATGCCAGCGCAGCACTACCACAGTATCAGAGGACCTGCCATCAGGTTGTAAAAATATACGGATTTTCGGTTAAGAATTATATATTGGCAGAGAGCATTATTAGTCTTGGGCGACGGAGTGGGGACGATGTTATATAAACTAAAAGTAATAATATCCCACTCCCATTATGACATGATATAAGCTGTGTGAAATATATGTTCATATATTATGCCTGAGATTAATGAAGAGATGTTCCTATATAAGAGGCAGTACATGATTGTTGAAATATGTCTCTATGCATCCATAAAGAGTGCAATTGGAGAAAAGACCATTTTAACAGAGATCTATTGTAACTGTATAACTACCTGCCCCCCCCTGCCTTGACCACTGGGCTGGTCCACCAGCCTAATTTGCATATACACACAGGGCACCACCTGCAGCTGGGTTGAGTGACAGCTACCCCTACTGGGGGAGGGTGCCACCCACCCTGACTGTGGAGGTGCCTGATTGGCTGGCTGGGGACTGCCCAGTCACCTGCATCCCATTGGCCCTCTGACCACACTAGCCTCAAACCAAGATCTTAATTCTAGACTCTGCTTCAGACCCCCTGGAGAGAGATCACTCTACTCCTGACTCTGGAGTGAGGCGCACCTACTCTTGAGCAGGAACCCCAGACACTCTGTCTGATGCTATCAAAATTCATCTATTCTAATTGAGTGTGAACACAGCTATAGGACTCCTGTCCCATAAGCTGTAAGCACTGCTTTCTATACAGGCTAAAGTAGTAATGAGATCTTGTGTGGCTAGAAGGCAAGGGGTGTGGATGATAGGTCACTGGTAGGTGGACAGGAGTTGGTGTTAGTAAAGCACAACTTCTCCACTGTTTATCTGTGTCTTGACTTCATTCTTCCTTAGCATTGGTTAATGAGTTGATAGACAAGTGATATGAAGGGGAGAGTTTCTGTAGTATTCTCTGGTGTCCCAAACGTGGCCGGGCATCCAGTAATATTATAAGGTGGTGTTGTATGAGGATAGGACGTTAAGGATAGGCTGACGTAGGTGGTGCTGGTCTGTGACAGTATCTATATATATGTATATATTATGTATAGTTGTTTGTTGTTGTTTTACGTCCTAGCAACATCTGAGGTCATATCAGGACGGGTACCGACTTGTGTCAGGGCGCACTCATGGCGACTTTATAGTGCTGCCCCACTGGAAGACCAGGTCGCCAACAACATGACCTGATATCCCACTCAGTCATATTATCCTGACACTGAGCCCACGGTTCATTGTCCTATCCTAATAATGCTGAGCGCCAGGCTCAGAAGCGACAAGTATCAATTTTTAAGTCATTGGTTTGAATCGACCAGGGTTCGAACCCACGACCCCACGACCTACCAACACGGGAGACAGCGCTCTAACTCATTCGCCCATCCCGTCTGGTATATATATGTGTATATATATATACATATATATACATATATATATACATATATATATATATATATATATATGCATGTGCGCGTGTTGACAGTGCAGGTCTGAAGAGAACTACGCCTTAAGATACTACCATTCAAATATATACATATGTATATAGGTGTTTCCCTTGGATTGTTCATTTCTGGTTTAGTTTTAAAAAAGAAGAAAATTCTGATTGAAATTACTTCTTTTAATTAGACGGCGTCTACATGCCCCACTTATGCAATGAGCGCCTTATTTCAGGTGGGTATTTGTGTTGTATGTTTAACGCAAGTTAATTCTGAGTGTCGATGTCAATTAATGCTGGGGGGAAACAGATGGCGACAGTAAAATGTTGATGAACGGGCGTAACTCTCAGATGAGCATCACTACTGGGGATGAACCCGGGAACCAGGAGGACATCACACCCGGCATCACACAGGCAGCTGGTGCCACGCCCAGCACGACCCACAAACAAAGCACCTACAAATCTATAAAAAAAAAAAAAACAATAACTAAGCTAAAGTAAGGCAAATCAAATATATAAATAAGCACCCACAACGTTCGTGACAAAAGGGTTGTATCCACAATAGTTGGTAGCTCGCTATATAATAAACATCAACGTTGATACAAGTATTTTTGTTGTTGTCTTTTTTGTTTACTAAGATGTAGTTTATTCAGTGAATAAAGCCTTTTGTCAGCGCCAGAGCTTTGGTCTTCCGGCCGTTCAGTACAATTTGGTGGTACATGAATGAAAATATCAGTTGCAATAATAACCACATGCAAATCCTGTTCGAAAATAAAATATTATACATAATATAAATGAACTATTTTTGGTGGAAATGATAGCAAATAGTTAGTAAAGCCAGGTGGAGGAAATTAGACACGAGAATAGCATCAGGCGTACATAGTTGGAAAGTGCGACCATTATTAGTTCGGCTCCTGAATAGTCGTCCCTTCATTGTCTCACTAATGCTAGTAGTTGAAAGAAATGGTGTTATATAGCAGGTTAGATGGATATAATACACACATATAGAAATTCACATATATATAACTAAGGAAATACTCGAACGGACAGGGCTTCCCTCTATGGAAGATCTTCTGATCAAAAAGAATCCCCGGTGGACTGGACACCTGATGAGGATGTCATCAGACAGGCTACCAAAGCAGATCCTCTACTCTCAACTGTCTTCTGGTTACAGAAAGAGAGGGCGCCCTCGTCTCCGATTCAAGGATACCATCAAGAGAAACCTGAAGCTGAGAGACATTAATACCGACCCATGGACATCACTCTCACAGCAGAGAGCTAAATGGAGAGTGAGAGTCAAGTAATGAAAGCAGTCTTTGTCGCATCGCAACCGACAGCATGATGATGATGATATATATATGTGGATAAATAGTTCTTATTGAGATCAACATAATAGTTTGTTTGTTTCTTGTTGCTTTACATCCTATCAACATCTAAGTGTTGTCCTTATTGACTTATGACAGTGTGCACTCATGCCAACTTTATAGTGCTGCCACACTGGGAAATCAGGCCCCCAGCACCATGAGCCGATATCCCACAAAATCACACTATCATGATACTGTGCTAACCAGTCCTTGTCCGATCCTATTAACAGTGATTAATGCCAAATACCAGTCTAAGTGACAAGGATCAATTTTGTAAGTCATTGCTTTGACTCGACTGAGAATTGGAACTCCCGACCTACCGCCCGAGAAGTCCGGTATTATCAACATAATAAATTATATTATGTGTGTATTATACCCAACTAACCAGACACATATAATATATATAAATATATATTAGATATACAGTATAACCCCGTTAAACGAAGCTCGGTTAAACCGAGCGATCGGTTAATCCAAACTTTGTTTGTCGGCCCGGCAAAATACTACCATTTATCATATAAAAAAGTTGGTTAAACCAAAGTCGGTTAATCCAAATTATTGGTTAATCCAAACAAAATTGTCGGACCCCCGGCCACTCCAGTATGGTTAAACCAAACTTTCATGAGGATATAAGGTCATCTGAGACCCCATTGACTTTTTTATATGATAAATTGTAGTATTTTACCGGGCCTCCGAAAAAAGTTAGGATTAACCGATCGTTTGGTTTAACCGAGATTAGTTTAACGGGGTTAGACTGTATACACATAAAAAAAAACAATAATCAAAGTGTCCACATACATTGTATATTACATGTGCAATACACTCTTACTCAAAGTCAAAGTCAAAGCCAAAGCTCGGTTAAACCAATGATCGGTTAATCCAAACAAATGTCTAGGGTCCCTTCAAGTTTGGTTTAACAGGGTTATACGGTATATATATATATATGTTTCTTTCAACTACAAGCATTACTTAGGAGAGTAAGATATATGCATGGATATGTGTATATGTGTATTTATATGTGTGTGGTGCATAAGAACTTATGTTAGTTTAAATAACTAAAGTACCCGCATGCCATCATTTCCCCAAGTTATTAACAAAACACTACCGGTGGCGCCACCAACGGGCCCTCATGTCACTAACCGCTTCCTGCAAACAGTGTCACACACTGTGGGGTGTGTAGGACCAAGGTTGGTGGTTCCATTGACTGTGCGAGCGTGGAGACCCATGGCTCAATACAAATTAACAAAGCTAGATAATATTATATGGCTGTGTTTTTCCGATGACTATTCTAGGAAAAAGTTCCTGCCAGTCATCATTTACAAAACCAAAATGCTCGTGCGACGGATCCAGGAGGCAGAGAGGGAAAGGGTAATTCTCTTAAACTGGGCATTAAAGTGTAACATTGAAACAAATGTAAAGATCTTTCAAATAATAGCGAAAATCATTCCAAATAAGAGCACAATCCATGGTCCTATGAAGATTTGCATGTTGTGCATATGACAGAGTTGGAAAAAAAACTCCAACGATTTCACTTTTTGATTTAGATCTTATACAAATTGAATAATACGTTAATATCACTCATGTAACATGAAAATCAAAGACACATCCAGAACATCATTTTAACATACACTACAACGTCAAACAAAATTGTATTAATGACAGTCAAGTAAAACAGTTTCTGTTTTACAAGAAAAAAAAGGAAAAGGTTTGAGTACATACATGGTATTAATGTGTAAATTTTCAGATTTTCATGATAGCACAAAATTATACAAGTATATTTCTTATATCTGTTGTGGGATAGATTACATATATGTAGCATTGATAACATATTCAATACACAAAATAAAAACTGATTATTTAACTTGCTATCAATAAAAGAGAGAATTACTTATCAGCATTGCAACATGGAAACCAAATATGTGGTGCCCAGTTTAAGAGAATATCCCGAAATACTAGGCTCATCCCATGCTGCAAACCTGCAGTTGTATTGGCTGATTAATATCAGTGGACCTGTACACAATGGGATATTACCATCTGAAACTGCCCCTCATTATTTTGTGTGATACTGTCAATGACTATCACTATCCATCGTGAATAATTCAGTTGATGTGATATAAACATAATATAATGCCCGGAGTGACTAGCATCATAATTAAGATATAGTTAGTTATATGTATGTGAAGAAAATAAGTGAAGTTTAGTCACGTTGTCACCGCGGCAAATGGTGTGAGCATTGCAATGCTGCAAGTGTTGCCACTGCTGTCAATACTGCGAACCAACAGGTAAGCCTTTGCCAAAATAAAATAAAAGTACATATGTGAAATAAAAGTCCATATAGCGATGATAAATTATGAATATGTGGAACTGTGTCCGATGGATACTGATATGCAGTGAACTACCCCGCTATAAGTTGCCATGAATGTGGCCTTTGTTACCAACACGGCGCAAACCCATTATACAATCAATCAATCAATCAAAAGCTTGTTATAGTATTTCACTACAATTAGTGAGATGTGGTTGTAGCAATGTTTCAGCGCCATTCCTCAGAGATTTAAAGCCAATTCACCTTTGTATGTATCCTTTGACCTACATCGTTCTAACAGCTGATGATCGTCAAGGTTAAAGTTGTATAGTCCGATGAAAACATCATATTTTCAAAACCAAAATACCTATATAGACATAATTCTACGTATTCAACGTTGATACTGGTGCACTTATTAAGCATGTTTTGCTGCATTAAAGGTTGTAATAAGTCAATTTATTAGAACCTGTTACTACTGATGTCTATGGTGCCGGAGTTTTAGCATGCTTGCCAAAATTAATTTAGTATGTTTTGACGTCAAATATCTCCAAAGTTACCCATTTAAAATATAAATTACTTCAAACTAAACTAATATAGACTATAATGATTAGCATAATGTATTTATCTCAGAAAATGTAAGAAATTCAAAAGCATCGGACTATGCAACTTTAAGGTTGTATAGTCTGATGGTTTTGAGTTGATGTCATTTTCTGAGATAAATATATTAGGTTGATCGTTACAATGTACCTAACTTTAATTTGAAGTAATTTTGATTTTAAACCGTCGGACTATGCAACTTTAACACAAAAGATAATAAAATGTTGTAAAAAATGTTGACTAATTTCAGACTTGTAGCCGTTTCCAAGTAGATTTTCTTAACTTCTACTTCCAAGTTAGATAAAAGATTCACCCGGTACGTGTAGTACATGGGCGAAGGACAATGTAGTGTAAATACGGGTGAAAATAGCTTTAGCATGGACCAGGAACTAGAAACTGTGGCTCCAGTATCAAATGGCTACCCATATAGGCACAGAGTTGGTGAAATGGGCGAGAATGCAAAAAGACAAGATGGAAGCGCTAGAATGCCATCGATTTCACTTTTAAAATCTATTAAACTATATGTTTTAGTACATTTTTTAACTCAAAAGTAGCGGGTAAATATGAAGACATGTACAAAGAATAAATGTTGCTTCTTAGATTGTGAAATTAGGGTCTCATAAAGACTCATTTCATTAGCCCGATTTTTCGACCGTTTTTATATAAGGCTGGTCTTCACCCTTGTACTACAAGTACAGGGTGAATCTTTTATCTACTTCCAAGTATACATGCTCCATAGCTTAGTTCCCCGCCACGGTCGCTAATGCCGGAATATACCTTAGGCTTGGCACAAAGCATGACATCAGTGGGACCAGTGTAGATCTTCTTCTGGACGTGCGCTACGCTGCGGTGGGGTCGTCAAGGCTCTAAACCCATAAGTCATCAACTTTTGTTATATTGTGCAATAATGATGTACCGGCATCCCACTTTGAGTTTTATTTGAATTATATAAGTTTAGGGAATGTAAATATCGATCCAAAAATATATGCCGGGATTAGCATATCATGTTATAATCTGAGAAGGGTCCACAGCGAGGAAAGGAGGAAAAACGGGTGGCCACTGTCACATATCGAGCATACCCTTGCAGGATGAGTTTCGCATTCTGTAAGTACTGATATTGTGTGATTTAAACAGAAATTGATGTAGATAAATTTCAAATATACTTCAAACACTTTAATCTGTGCAAAAGATACACAAATGTGTGATAATGTGTGAACAAGAAACTAGTCAAATAATAAGGCGTAATCGATTAACACGACCCGGGCGATTCGGGTCACCGGAGTTGCTAGAATTTAAAATCGAACACCACGAGTGGAGTTGACAAAAGCACATGCCATGTGCAAAATGAGCCGTCAGGTCCTACGTGTTAATTTAATGCCTTATTTTCAATAACCCAGGTTGTCAGCTTCTACTATCATAAAATACTTTAAATCCTATTTTGCTGTACTTATATCGGTTATTGAAAAAATATATTAAGTTTTAGATTAAACTGCGGATAACTAATCTACCTCACTGAGTTCTCGCGAACATGAGAAGAGGAAAGTCTATTTCCGGCAAGTTCAAACAGGCTCAAACGTGGCTGGTTGTCCCGCTCCTTTCAGCGCTGAATCTGCTTATGTATAAACTTAATGCATTGATGGTTTATGGGCTTAACGCCTTGACGACCCCACCGCAGCGTAGTGAATGCCACGCGGAGGAATAACTACACTGGTCCCTCCCTACCTGGCTTCCATATACAGGTACGATGATGTCTTTCTTTTTGCCAAGCCTATTTGCGACCGAGGTGGGGAACCAAGCTAACATGCTCCTCCGTTACCTTAGTCCTGCGTCCTCCAATTTGGCCTCCTTTTCACAGACCACTCACGTGACCTCTTTTAACAGCGTCTCACATTTACGATTCTCGTCTCGCCAAACACCACCATTAACACCGGGGTGTAATGTTGTCGCCCTCAGCCAGGGAAAGTATTTCTCGTCGGGCATCGATCGTCCTTCTCTTTAACAATTGACTTTGCCACCAAACTATTGACAGCTCAATGACGTCACAAGCAGGCACGCATCTAAATGAGGACTATTTCCATCACTGACGAAGTTGGTTTTATTCACAGGACATGCAGAGGTTTGTCACTTACTACGCGTTCAAGTAACGACTATTTTCATTACTGGTGATACTGTTTTTATCTCGGGACACATGGAATTATGTGACGTCACAAGTTACAACACAGTCAAGTAAGGACTATTTACATTACCGGTGATACTGGTTTTGTCTTGGGATACATAAAGTTATGTGATGTCACAACTTCCCAAGCATTCAAGTAAGGACTATTTCCATTATCAGGGATACTGATTTTGTATCGGGATATATGGAGTTATGTGACGTCACAAGTTACTATGCATACAAGAAAGGACTATTTACATTACCGGTGATATGTACGCAGCTAAAAAAAAACACGTCATACTGACGTCAGTATAACGTTATTGAATGTTAAAATAACATTATAAAAAACCGTCATATAAACGTTATTTTGTATGGAATAAATAAAGTTTTTTAACATCACTATGACGTTTTCGTTTAATGTTAGTGCACCGTTTTTTAGCATCAATAGAACCTGTTTATGACGACATAAAAATGTTGCATAGAGATTATAATAACACTGAACAACACATAAAATGATTATCGTCTCTTGAGTTACAATCTTCCTCAAATTTGGCACAGTATTACAATAACTATTTATTGAGACTAATAGATATTATTTATATCAATATTATATCCAAAAAATATGGTAAATAATGGATTTTGATTGAACATGTAAAGACAAATTGTCGGAAAATCAAATATATCAATTTGATAAATCTTTAGAAGGGCATGGTAGCTTAACGAATTGGTCTATCTTCCTATAAATTAATAGTGCACATTATCTGGAGGTAATACACATCATACTAACAATAAAGCATCATAGTGATGTCATGATAATGTTATGGAATGTCAGAATAATGTTATTTAAAAACGTTGTATAAATGTTATTTTGTATATAGTAAAAAACCTTATATAGCGTTATTTTATAACATTCTAAAGACGTTTTTTAACATCAATGTGATGTTTTCATATAACATTGTATGTTAAATGATAATGGAAGATTCATAGCCATTTTGCCCTGAGTACCAGGTATACAATGCTAAACAATGTTTTTAATGTATACTTGATTTTGGTTGCCCTGCAGTGGCCCTTCCTAATGGGGCTGTCACACTATGACGCTTCTCGCCGGCGACCCGTCAACGTGTGGTGTTTTTGGGCGATAATTAGTGAAATATCGAGACGCGCTGGGGGCGCGTTATGCGCGCGTCGGTACACGTCGGTACATTATCTTTGACGTTGATGGTCGGCGCGAAACGCCGGCGCGCGTTCCCTATCGCCCAAGGTTTTCAACATGTCAAAAACAACCCAACGACTGCCAGCGCGCGCAAATATATGGGTAAGGACGTTAGGCGCGCATTGCGCTGCGTTGGATGCGCCGGAATAACGTTATGGGAACGCTAGGAAGACGGCGCGCGCGCGGGAGGGTCGTTGCTCACGCGTTGCGCAAACTGGGCCGTTTTTGTTTTACGCCCTAGCAACATTTAAGGTTAAATGAAGACGTCGCGCCAAACTTTTTTTTTTTTTTCCCCAGCGCGTCGACACACGTTGGCCGCGCGCGCATAACGCGCCGTGCTGACGCCGATCTTTTCCCCCAAACCGCCGAAAAGTTTGACGTTTCTCGACGCGCAAGATAGTACTTTCAACGCTGACGGGTCGCCGAGAGAAGCGTCGTAGTGTGACAGGCCCATTATGTGTAATAAGTTGGTTCACTTACTTTTCTTGAATGTCACTTAATTTAATGCAGGTTAGTTTCCCATTAAATGGTCATAAGATGGTTGCCCAGATCATCGCATCCCCATTGCTAAATTTGTAGTGAAGATCACACCAATATTAACTAGATTAAGTTGGATTAGGTTTGAGTATACTTTATATCTCAAATGTCTTTAGAGTTTCTTCCAAGATGGCTACCCTCTGTCTCAGTCACAATATACCCTAAAACATTACAATACATGCTTATCAAAGTCGGATAGTAGTGCACTTATTAAACATTTGTCGCCACACAGAAGGGAATGCTGAGGCAATTACCCCAGTCACACGAGAGCCAGCGTTCACCGCCAACCTCCATACGCCCAAAAGGACCCCCAACCACCCAGCGTTCCATTCGATACACTGATTCAAATACGTTGTAGGCGCCATGTCGGCGCCATGTCGGCGCCATGTCGGCGCCATGTCGGCGCCGACCACATGGTGACTGCAGCATCGCATGTGTTATACTCCAGCCACACGAGGCCTGCGTTCGCCAACGATCGATTACCGACGTCAAAACTTCCTCCTTGCGCCCTCCCTACGCCCTGATTGAGTGCTGTCACCGCGAGGACGCCAACCTCCCGGCGTCCATTTCGAGAATTTTGGACGCAAGGAGGTTGCTGCTGCTGCACGTGCGGCGCCATTCAAAATGGTTGCCGCCCTGGCGCCGCCCTGGGTTAATCCACCGCTATGTATATTTAAATAAGTAGGACATTACACATGCTATTCATATCCATTGATCTGACCATACACACACAGTCTGAAATGGGGGAGGGTGAGGGGAGGGGGCGTACACAGATTCCATAGGTCCCTGGAGAAACGAGGGTGGGTACCATAGGAACCATAAGAACCATATAAGGGTCACTCCAACAAAATGGCAACCGGAAGTTCAATAATACACAGATAGTATCTGTGCAAGCCGCAGCCCAATGCGCATGACTGAAGATGCATCCATGGAGAGATTGCCACTAGGGCTTTTTGTCCCTTTTACCCCCCCCCCCCCACCTTTAGTTTCCTTTTCTTTTCCTTTTCTGTTTGTTCTAATGGAATTGGTTCCATAAAGTGCAGTCTGCCGAGTTCATTATTCATAGCCTGCGTGTGTTAAACACTGAGTGCCTGTGGATCCGGACAAATCCTATTTCCTTACATATAAAGGAGACTCAGGACAGGCCGTGCTTGTTGGCATTTCTTTAAAGTTCCACATTCCCATGGTTTTGAGTTTCTGTAATTTTCTGAGATAAATATATTAGGTTGATCATTATAATCGACCTTACTTTAGCTTTATTTTAAATGACTAACTTTTAAGATATTTGAAGTGCAACCATGCAACATTAATTTCGGCAAGCACGGCAAAACTCTTTACACCATAGGCTTCTGCAGTAACAGGTTCTATTAAAATTTAAATAGCCTCAGTATTCCATTCTATGTGGCGCCAAATGTTCAATAAACATACCAGTATCTAAGTTAGATACGAAGAATTAAATCTAGATAATTGTTTTTCGTTTTGACAATTTCAGGTGGACTATGCAGCTTTAAATGGGCAATCATCCCATGATAAGACTTTTTTTTTTAAGAGAGAGGAATGGTAGATTATTATGGGATTAGCAGCGAGTGTGAGTGGGAATGGAAAGGTGAGAAGTGTATTATTTATTGCACTGATTTTGTATGCGCATGCGAATTTCAAAGAAATTTAGCGAGAATTGTATACAGAATGTTGGTATATTCGTAATATCGATGCGTTTGTGAAGTCGACTGGTTCATCCCTCGAAATCCAATGGTTTGGAGCTTTCTCTCTCTCTCGCTCTCTTTCTCTCTCTCTCGCTCTCTCTCTCTCTCGGCTGTATATATATCGTGACCTTACTATAAAAAGGTTCTATCTGACCGAATTGGTGTTATCGGTGTGAAAAGGTTTTATCTACAAAAGGCTATCATGCAGTTACACAACAGTCCTGTTTCGCATCTGGTATTTATCACTGAGATATATTAAAAATAATATTGTTCTATCTGCTTTGCTATCATGCAGTTACACAGCTTCAGTCCTCATTGTGCATGTTATTCGTAACCATGGGTAATTGACGGACGGAGGCGCGGAACCCACCATTGAGTTAACCGGCAATGCTGCCGCCACCTAACAGCTAACTGACGAACTAGCCCCATCCTACCATGTAGGTGGAGCCACCTAATGGTTCAAATTTGAACAATGTTATCCAGATGCTGGAGCCCCCGCACCTTTCCTGCCAAAAATGACATGTGATTCAAAATTCAAACTTTCAAACCCCTCCACGGTCCCACTCCTCCTGGCACAGCCATACAGCAAGGACCACCACCACCTTTTCTTCACCACCCACCCACACCGCAGATGACAGACTCATGTGTAGGGGTTGAGCGTTTGAATCCGGCACTCACCAGGACCATAAATATTTACCGAGAGGGAGAAGAAGTCAGACCATTGTACCTTAATCTTGTCATTCTAGATGAAAAATAAAAATCAATGTATGGAACTGTCCGCCTCCGTCTTAGTAAATTATCTCGAAAGCACCATTTTGTCAGATAGAACCTTTTTATAGTAAGGTCGCGTATATATATTTAGTTGTTCTTTTTTTCTTCCTTTTTTTATATACATACATCTAGATTTCGTGGCACAAAGCTAGATTTTACACGGACAGATTTACTAACATCGTACTCACGTACTTACCACTTACTAACATACTTAATAGTTACTAACCCTTTTACTATTTAACTAAACTACTAACATGTCCATATTTACTAACCTGCTCACTTCTTATTTACTTTTTTAAATATTTGTTGTATTGTTAGAGTATTTATCCTGCCCATAGTGTGTAAGGTCCCGTGAGCCTGCTTGTTTTCAATGCTGGACAGCTGTGAGGAATGTTATGGTGTATGCCCGGGTTCCGGTTCCAGGTTGGTATCCAGGACATCCACCAGCATTTATTTAAGTCGTTATTATCTATGTTAGATTTTTTGTTGTTTGGGGGGTATAACTTCCTATCATATAACTAATATCATAGCCTAGTATGTACATCTAGTGAGATGGTAATAGGCTTGTGGATGAGGATACGTTCCCAGAATTTGTTTGTTTGTTTTGTTTGCAGCTTTCCTTTCACTTGTGCCCTGGCCCTAGTTAGTGCAAGGTGTGCCAGAACACATTTGTACTCTTCGGGACTGTGACCAGGTAGGTCGGCTGCGGTGTTAAATTGTTAAACATAGTTCTAATGCCATTGTCCCTGACTTTCAAACCCCTCCATGGTCCCACTCCTCCTGCTGCAGCCATACAGCAAGGACCTCCACCACCTTTTCTTCACCCACCCACACCGCAGATGACAGACTCATGGGTAGGGGTTGAGGGTTTGAATCCGGCACTCACCAGGACCATAAACATTGACCGAGAGGTCACCTGTGCCCTGTCCCTAGTTGGTACCCGGGTGTGCCAGAACACACCCATACCCTTCGGGACTGCGACCTGGCGGTGGGGTGTAGTATTTTCTCATGCCATTGTGAATTACAGGTTGTGTTCGGTGAGCATGTTTGGTCTATCCATACATTTTGTGATTTGTGCCAGAACACATACCAAGGTGGACTATGGCCTCATTTCTTCTGACCCTCCCAGTACTCCAGATGGCTGTGTATTTATAGGTTTGATCTGCACCCTCTTCCATGGCCTGTCCTTGACATGTGTGCTCTTTCACAGTTTGCCTTGACTGCGTCTGGTCAGCTGGTATTTGGTGCCCATATCATGGTGTATGGTTTGTATTTGTTCTTTTTTAGGAATTGTTTCTAGAACTCCAGTTTCTTGATTGCTCTGACTCGAGGTGGTTGTTTGTTTCAGGCTTGCGCAGCCATGACTAACACACTTCTCTCATGTATTTTATTCATGCTTATGGTTTCTTTTAGCACTGGTTCACCTGTATGTCTGGTGTTTCTACCAGCAGTCACTGTGAGACCTTGTTGTGTAGTGTAGTGGTGTGCAAGTAGCTTGAGGTGTAGTTCTCTTCTATTTGTTAGTAGTTTTGCGTGGCATTTAATGTGGAGTTCCATCATTGGGAATCGTTTGTGGACCTGGAGGCATAGCTTTACTGCTCTGTTCAGTAGCACTTGTAATTTATTTAGCAGGTTTGCATTCCCTTCCATGTAGATGACATCACCGTAGTCCAAGTAGGGATAGGATCGTACCTTTGTATATTTTTATTGCCATGCTTTCTGTCATACTTACTAACACATATAATATAGCATCACACCTTACCATCCCCATTCTCTGTAACTAGCCGACCGGGCGAGTTAGCCTAATCGGTAGAGCGCGAACCTCGCGTGCGGGAGATGGGAGTGCTCAATGGATGATGTGTTTAGGTTGCGACATTTCTAGGTTAAATGTGTTGAATTAATTTGAGCGGACTGTATAATAAAATATATATTATCCGTGTGCATATATGTACAGAGTCTGTACACATGTGAAGATATGGAAGTCAAGGCTATTTCAATCATTTTAAAGACTGTTAGGTTAAATTCAGGGCTTTTCAAGGCCGTGAAATGGGGCAAATGAAGTTCAAGACTTTTCAAGGCTTTCCAGGCCCCGTACGGATCCTGTATAATGTATATAATTATTCGCGAAGATATCTGTCTCAGCAACGTTTCACAGGAGGTATCTAAGCAGTAAATATTAAATGAATAAATAACTGATATATTATTGTCCTATGTGATATATCAAATTAAAATTACCACTTTTTATTAGGGTTTTTAATGAGTAATACAGCAAATCAGTAAATAACTGCAGTAAATGGCGTGCCCATGGCAACGCTTAGCCATTCAGTTGGAATACATTATTTAAAATAGCAATTATACACTTGAAGGGGGCTACGGTTGCAAGACAGACATATGAAACGTATTGTAGAGGTATAATAAAGATGAGTAATTGTGTCGGGATGGTCTTTTTTGTTGTGTACAAAGTGTATTTAACGTAATGAGAGTAGGAGTTCATCTCCAAGTCTCGGCTCCTAAATGACAAATAGATATAAGTGAGTGCCTTGGGCGCGGATGGATTAGGAAATAACCTCAGTTCTCATTCCAAATTTGAAATTGCAATTTGGATCTGCTGTGTGATACGATCACGTGGTACTAGCGATTAGTTTTTTGGGGGGGGTTTTCTGTTGTTGGTACATTAGTTGTTTAAGCAGGGGAAATTTCAGTCGCAGACGACTGGTCTTCCTCATTCCACTGCTCCTTGCCCCATCCTAATAATGCTGAGTGTCTGGCTAGGAAGCGACAAGCATCAACGTTTAAGTCATCGGTTTGACTCGACCAGGATTCGAACCTATGATCCCACGATCTACCAACACGAGAGACGGATGCTCTAACTCATTCGGCCATCCCGTCTGGTTAAGTTTGGCTTGATTGTTGCTACAACAATACCGGTGTCAGATGGACGGTGTATGTGTGTATATTATATATCCTATATGTGGCTGTATATATATATGGTTGATTGGTTGTTGGGGTTTTCCGTCATGGCAACAGTTAAGGTGATATCAGAACGGGCACCGACTTGTGACAGCGCACACTCAATGCGTGGTAACAGCGCAGTTTACACAACAAGGCACCACCTTAGTTCTTAATATCCATTTTTCCTTGATAATTAACTCTCTATCTCACTAATCCACTATCTTAACCTAATAGACCCCTTTCAGTGTTTGTAAACATTGTGTATGCACTTGCAGCTTGGCTGTAGAACGAATGCACACTGCCACTGAGTTTGCCAGTATGCGCAGTGCAAAACCTCAGTTTTATTCAAAATTAATAGAAATCCAGAAACCTAACCGTATCAATTTAATATAATCTTTTTGGTAAACATGTTTTCTATGTGTATTCCAATCAGTTTGTTTCTAGGTGTTGTGGTTTTAGAGATATTTCACCTTTTTTCTATGAAGATTGCCCATAGCCATTGAGTTTGCAGTGTGACCGGATGTTGTCCTGCAGCCAACCAGCGCGCACACTGACCTAAATACATGTGCTGACGTCATATGAAATTGGTAAATTGTACATGTTCAGAATGGGGTGTGCTGCACACGAGGCAGCACATTCCACTTCCCCATCATCATGTACAAACCAAAAGTGATCGCTTCAATGGCTGGAAGACCAGAGCCTCGGCGATGACAAAATATTATTCAGATGAATAAAATATTTAGCAAAAAAATATATATAAATATATAGTTACCCGCAGGGATATCTTATAGGATATATGAAATTTAATGCATACACAGGTATGACCAGTCATATCTAACCACGGTACTTGTAAACATCCTAAGTTGTGTATGTTGTGTTAATATGCACCTTTAAGTTTAATGGCGTTGTTTATCGCTTGTCTTGGAAAAGCAAATGCCAGTTTTATTTATTGAATCAGCAAGCTACAGGGTGTGACTAATCTTGTTGTTCCACACGTTTCCCTCATTAAACTTTCACACTATGCAATAACCTCAACCTGGGAGCAACACTTTGTTTGCTTGGATTCTGACTTTCAGATCAAATATTCATCTAACCAGACGTACTTCGATCAATAAGGTTCCGCAAACTAAGCAATATGTTCCCAATTCCTTTTTGGGGGGTAGATTAGTTGATTAAGCAGCCCTCCATTTCCCCTAATTCCCTTCAGTGTCCCTTTTGTTCCTTCTCTCCCTGCCCTCCAATTCCCCTAATTCCCTTCAGTGTCCCCTCTTGCTCCTTCTCTCCCAGCCCTCCATTTCCCCTCATTCCCTTTAGTCTCTCCTCTAGTCCCTCCTCTCCCAGCCCTCCATTTCCACTCATTCCCTTCGGTGTCCCCTCTAGTTCCTCCTCTCGCAGCCCTCCATTTCCCCTCATTCCCTTTAGTCTCTCCTCTAGTTCCTCCTCTCCCGGCCCTCCATATCCCCTAATTCCCTTCGGTGTCTCCTCTAGTTCCTCCTCTCCCGGCCCTCCATTTCCCCTCATTCCCTTTAGTCTCTCCTCTAGTTCCTCCTCTCCCTGCCCTCCATTTCCCCTAATTCCCTTCAGTGTCCACTCTTGTTCCTCCTCTCCCGGCCCTCCATTTCCCCTCATTCCCTTCAGTGTCCCCTCTTGTTCCTTCTCTCCCGGCCCTCCATTTCCCCTCATTCCCTTCAATGTCCCATCTAGTTCCTCCTCTCCCGGCCCTCCATTTCCCCTAATTCCCTTCGGTGTCTCCTCTAGTTCCTCCTCTCCCGGCCCTCCATTTCCCCTAATTCACTTCAGTGTCCCCTCTTGCTCCTTCTCTCCCAGCCCTCCATTTCCCCTCTATCCCTTTAGTCTCTCCTCTAGCTCCTCCTCTCCCAGCCCTCCATTTCCCCTAATTCCCTTCAGTGTCCCCTCTTGTTCCTTCTCTCCCAGCCCTCCATTTCCCCTCATTCCCTTTACTCTCTCCTCTAGTTCCTCCTCTCCCGGCCCTCCATTTCCCCTAATTCTCTTCATTGTCCCCCCTTGTTCCTTCTCTCCCAGCCCTCCATTTCCCCTCATTCCCTTTAGTCTCTCCTCTAGTCCCTCCTCTCCCAGCCCTCCATTTCCCCTCATTCCCTTCGGTGTCCCCTCTAGTTCCTCCTCTCCCAGCCCTCCATTTCCCCTCATTCCCTTTAGTCTCTCCTCTAGTTCCTCCTCTCCCGGCCCTCCATATCCCCTAATTCCCTTCGGTGTCTCCTCTAGTTCCTCCTCTCCCGGCCCTCCATTTCCCCTCATTCCCTTTAGTCTCTCCTCTAGTTCCTCCTCTCCCTGCCCTCCATTTCCCCTAATTCCCTTCAGTGTCCACTCTTGTTCCTCCTCTCCCGGCCCTCCATTTCCCCTCATTCCCTTCAGTGTCCCCTCTTGTTCCTTCTCTCCCGGCCCTCCATTTCCCCTCATTCCCTTCAATGTCCCATCTAGTTCCTCCTCTCCCGGCCCTCCATTTCCCCTAATTCTCTTCATTGTCCCCTCTAGTTCCTCCTCTCCCAGCCCTCAATTCCCCTCATTCCCTTCGGTGTCCCCTCTAGTTCCTCCTCTCCCGGCACTTCATTTTCCCTAATTCCCTTCAGTGTCCCCTCTAGTTCCTCCTCTCCCAGCCCTCCATTTCCCCTCATACACTTAGGTGTCCCCTCTAGTTCCTCCTCTCCCGGACCTCCATTTCCCCTAATTCCCTTCGCTGTCCCCTCCAGTTCCTCCTCTCCCAGCCCTCCACTTCCCCTAATTCCCTTCAGTGTCCCCTCTTGTTCCTCCTCTCCCAGCCCTCCATTTCCCCTCATTCCCTTTAGTCTCTCCTCTAGTTCCTCCTCTCCCGGCCCTCCATATCCCCTAATTCCCTTCGGTGTCTCCTCTAGTTCCTCCTCTCCCGGCCCTCCATTTCCCTAATTCCCTTCGCTGTCCCCTCCTGTTCCTTCTCTCCCGGCCCTCCCTTTCCCCTCATACCCTTCGGTGTCCCCTCTAGTTCCTCCTCTCCCAGCCCTCCATTTCCCCTCATTCCCTTTAGTCTCTCCTCTAGTTCCTCCTCTCCCAGCCCTCCATTTCCCCTAATTCCCTTCAGTGTCCACTCTTGTTCCTTCTCTCCAAGCCCTCCATTTCCCTTAATTCCCTTCAGTGTCCACTATTGTTCCTTCTCTCCTGGCCCTCCATTTCCCCTCATTCCCTTCAGTGTCTCCGCAAGTTCATCCTCTTCCGGCCCTCCATTTCCTCTCATTCCCTTTTCCTCCATAAAACGCAGATGAATTGCTGACGCAGCATGACGTATAGGAAGTGTTGGGCTGCTGGTGTGTAGCGGCATTCCGAGAAGGGCGTGGTGATGCTAGCTAGCGATGGTAGCTGGTACCCCCAAAATGAGTCTTCACAATGGACACTTCGGCTTTCCCGACGCATTTAGGAGTCGCGCCTGGCGCCAGGACAGATTGGCTTAAAGCCCCAGTCACACATCACCGGACTGAGTACCGGACACCACCGGACAAAGAATTTTCTAGTCCGGTGGTGTCTGGTGTCAAACTGTTGCAACGGCAGCCGGACGAAACGGATGCTAAACGGATGCTAAACGGACGTTACACAGACGTTAAACGGACGTTAAATGGACGTTAAACGGACGTCAAACGGACGTCAAACGGACGGACTGGACACCAAACGGACAGCAAACGGACACCAACCAGACACCAACCGGACACCTACCGGACTGTTCATGGACGCGCCAAAAACCGACGGACCAAATTCCCGCAGTACCGTCAACAGACTCTTCAGGATACAAAACGGATGCCTAACGGATGAGTAACGGTCATGAAATGGACAAAACGGACGAAACGGACTTAAAAGGGACACCAACCGTACACTTCAGTCCGGTGGTGTCTGGTTCAAGGTTAGTAGTGCATGTTCAAAACTTGTACCGGACACCGCTGGACACCACCGGACACCGCCGGATGGATACCGGACATGTACCGGACATTGCCGTATTTCACCGGACAGTGTACGGTTCATGTCCGGTACCCCAGTCCGGTAAGGTGTGACTAGGCCTTAATACAGTGAGTGCGCTTCCGTTACATAAAACATAAGCAGGCCCGGTGCAGAAAATAGATATGTATAGCACTAGGCGGAGTACTGTTGTTTGGAGCAGGTGAACCCCCCTGGGATCCTACTGGGGTTCCCCGGGGGTCCCCCGACCCGAGGGAGGGCGAACAACAATTCCTGCATCACTGGGAGACAGGGAGGGGCAAAGTAAACTGGCAACTGCAGTCGTCACAACACCAGAAAGAAATCAATTGTGTTGCTTTTGTTCTTCAGCCGATTGCTTACCGCGGTAATGATACCGTATATACTCGAATATAAGTCGAGGAAATTTACCACCAAAAACTCCTATTCTGAGGTCATCTGATACTTGTGAATCTGATATCCCCCAAGGGAGTATGGATAACACCCATAATGACATCTTGTGGCAGTGATGATGACTCTGAGGACATTGACATTGACGCTGGTGATACATATTACAGTGATGCTCTTAGTCTCTGGAAGAGTCTGATGAAGAGTCTGACTTCTAAAGTTGTTGAGTGACCAGTGGTGTTTTCATCTTGTTGAATATTTGTGAATGAGGTTTAATTTGTCAGTAAATAAAATGAAGGTTTTCCTATTCTCAGGTTTGGCCTAATTACAGATATTTCCATCAAAAATACCCCTCGACTTATACCCAAAGTCAATTATATCCGCGTATATACGGTACAGATAATGATAAAGTAAAGAGTGTGCGTGCATTCCGGAGGAAGCCATTTTGAATTGGGGCACTCTGAATGAGTGCATTCTGAGTTACTGTAATCTGAGTCATCCATATCAACTTCCGGTAGCTATATAGATAGCGGAGGAAGTTGATATTAGCCATGGCACTGGCTCGCAGAGTGTGGATGTTATTTCTAATCGATAAATGTTTGGCTCCTTTTTTTTTAATGATGGGGGTCGAAGGGGAGTAAAAAAAGCAAGGAAGATAAAAGGAAATGATCAAAAATGGAGGAAAGAAAGAAAAGGAAAGGAAATATAGAAATATAGAAAGATAGAAAGAAATATAGAAACATATATAGAAAGAAAGAAAGAGAAAGAAAGAAAGAGAAAGAAAGAAAAAAAGAAAGAAAGAACGAGAAAGAAAGACAAATAAAGAAAGAAAAAGAAATAGAAGAAGTTCGATGGGAAGAGATGGTGGGCCTGTGATTTATCAGTTCTTTGCAATATGATTTACTGGAATCTGTGCACCTAGATCTATATACAACATATACATCTATTAACTTTAGAAGGAAGTCTAGTGGTGTGATATCGCATTGTGGACCATTACTCTCCCTACGGTAGGGATAGGATGACAATAATCATCAGCCATTCTTATTACTTCTTACTCAGTCGGGTGGAGAGTAACTGAGAGATGGCACCAGGGCGGGACGTCCTTAGAAATGGAATTGAGAGTGAGCTAGTAACGGTCCCATGTTGCCCATGGTGTACATGCACAATTATTACATCTGTGAATCAAAGCCGCAACCTGACAGGAATGTCGAGTGGGTAGGGCCCCAGTTTCATGTTTGTGTGGCCGTATTCGATTAATACGACCCGGGCGACTCGGGTCACCCGAGTCATCAGAATTTCAAATCGAACACCGCAAGTGGAGTTGAGAAATACACATGCCATGTTCAAAAGGACCCCACCTCAGTAACCGACGTCTTGGCTGGGGGTGGCTAGGAGCTATGACGTCACATTTGTGCTGGTACCTGTAGGATAACAGCTATCAGTGCAAGTCCTATGTGTTTTTTACTGTTTTTTGTTGTTGTAATAATGAATTGGAAATATAACTAAACTATACAATCATAAAATATTTTGAATCCTATTTTGCTGTAGTTATATCGGGTATTCCAACAACAGAAAAGAGCATGAGATTAAGTCACTATTTTTTCCACCCCGAGCGTGTTGGACTTGGAGAGTGTTCGATTATGCACAGTCTGCGCACAGGTGTACAGTCTGCGCATGCGCCAAAACGTGACTCGGGTGACCCGAGTTGGTTAATCGAATACACCTTGTGTGTTTGGGGGTGGGGGTATGCGAACAATCCTCGGCTGGTCAAACGAACGACTTACACAACATTGACACTTGGTTCCACCTTCTCTGGCACTCACTCGATATTACTAGGATAGGGAAGAGTGGGTTTATAAGTGCCAGGATAATGACAGCATGTGCATGGCAGCACAGCATCACACGTCTAAACATCGCCATCAGTGCGCAATGTCACAAGTATATGCCTATACTAATTCAGGGAGTATATAACATATGAAGAGTTCAGGTGCAATTGCAAAACCACGTAAATGCCGATAAAAAAAATGGAGATAAACAGTGGAATCAAAACTTCTTTTCTTCATTGACTCATAACCAAGTGATCATATAAAAAGTGGAATTCGTGAGAATTTTTATTATTTTCAGATAAAAATCTGTTATATAAACTACATTTATGGATTGGCCTTTACGTGGTTTTGCCCCTGAACTCTTCATTTATATTATGTCAATAGGGTGTAAAACCCCAATATATACCGAGGGCCCAATCAACATACAAATGACAGTGTGGATGAATACGTATCACAGAGTGAAAATCAAATGTACCCTCATTACCACAAATACAAATCATTTCCACTTTTGTCTTCTTTTCGTTTTTGCTGCGAGTTTCACATGACAACAACACGTGTAGCGTTCCGAAACTCTGAGAACATGACCTAATCGAGACGGTTTTTTTGCGGCCAGCAAGATTGTACTTACAATCACGGCTTGATTAATGAGGCTCAATGCACACCGTGTGTCGATTTGTCTTATTAACCATGGCCACTGGTTAGGTCAGTGTCAGGATAATGTGACTGAGTGGTTTATCGGGCCATGGTGCTGGTGGCTTGGTCTCCCAGTGGGGCAGCACTATGATGTTGCCATGAGTGTGCACTGTCACAAGTCGGTACCCGTCCTGATATGACTTTCGATGTTGCTAGGACGTAAAACTCCCAAAACCAACCAACTATTAACCGCGGCAAAAGACTGTACAGTGGTACCCAGTTTTCAGTGACCCCTGCCTTGTGCGGACAATTAGTTCAAAGACAAGCTGCTTTTGTTTTACTTGATTGTGCATTTGATGAGAGAACTGACCTGGACGCAGAGCTCTCCGCTGATCGGTTGGTTGTTGGAGTTTTACCTCCTGGTAACATCTAAGGTCATATCAGGATGGGTACCGACTTGTGACAGTGCACACTTGTGATGACTTTATAGTGCTGCCCACTGGGAGACCAGGCTGCCAGCACCATGACCTGATATCCCACTCAGTCACTTAGACTGAGCCAACCAGTCCTTGCCCTATCCTAATAACACCGTGCGCCTGGCTAGGAAGCGACAAGTATCAAGTTTGTAAGCCACTGGCTTGACTTGACCAGGGTTGGAATCCCACGATCTACCAAAAAGGGGAAACGGACGCTTAACTCATTTAGCCATCCCGCCTGGTCTGTTCAGCACCATGTACTGCATCTAGTAACTATGCGGAGTTAATTGTGTGGAATGAGCTAGGGCTCATTAGGGGTCATTACAGGGTACACGAGGCAACGAAGCCGTTCAGGGGCCCTTCCCCGCCCCTGAGGGGCCGGGTGGGCTGGGGTGGGGGCAACAACCTTCAGCCAGGCCGCTCTGGCCGCGCCTCCAACTTCCACTCGTCTCAGTGGACGTGGACAGTCGTCGAGGATCGTCGGCGCGCGTCAGGGCGCGTTGAAAGTTTTGTTCTTGCACAAAACTTTCGACGACTGACAACGCGCGTCAACGCACAGGTGCCAATATTATGCCGACGTCAGAAGCACATCGACAGTGCTGGAAGATCATTATGCGAATGGTAAGCACACACCACGCATGCGTGAGGGTCGTCTCCACACATTGCGCCAAATGGTTGCTTTGTTGTTTTATGCCCTAGCTACATCTAAGGTCATATGATGACGTCGCGCCAAACTTTTTTTTTTTTTCCGAATGCGTCGACACACGTTGGCCGTGCGCTACTAACATGCTGCGCTGATGCCAAACTTTTTCCCAATACCGCCGAAAAGTTGGACGTATCTCGACGCATACAAGTTATTTTGCACGTTTGTGGCGCACTGGCAAGAAACATCGTAGTGTGACTGCAGCCTTACATCCCTCACCACTCCGATCACCACATGACCTTCTTCCCTACAGCTTTCGGATGACCACACAGCAAAAATGTAATGCCCCTGGGGGCTGCACGAAATAAAAGCCATGTCCTCCACACCTGCTTCCACGTCTTGTGTGCTAATAACTCTAATGATACAGCATCCTTTAGTATATGACTAGCCTTACCTTGGTCGTCTGCATTGACACAGTACTATGACGTAGAGTCAGGAATGAGTGCTCACCTGAAATACACAAACGTCCGAAGTAAGCTATCAACTCTGTTAAATATTCAAGTCACGCTTAAAGAACTGGCCACGCCATTTTAACATGTGCTCCTTAAATGAAAATTCCTTGTCTCTTAAAGCTAAAGAGTTCGATAAAAGCATCACATGTTCTGAACCAAAACACAGCCCCCTGGGTTATGGTAGGATACTAAATAACTCGCCTTTTCAAGATATACAAACCATGACCAGCTATATTTGATTCTGATAATTGTGAATGAGCAAAGTTGTGTTGGTCATGTTATTTACTGCCCCTTTAAATAATCTTGATATATTACTGAATCTATATTATATATTATATATCTTAATATATTACTATATATGTAAACAATGCTAGCATGAAAGTGTAGTCTAGAGGGTCGTTTGTGAGGGCACTTTAGGGCATGACTCTGATACCTTTGCCTGGAGGACTTGCCCTATAAGTTTATAAATGTCAAGGGGGGGCTTGTGTCAGAGTGCCTTTTATCTGGTCTTATGTATAAATGTCAGGAGCCCAGATATCAGTACACCAACTATCAGGAGAATAACTGTCAGCAGGACAAGTGTCAGTAGATTAACTGTCAGCAGGACACTATCAGAAGAGCAACTGTCAGCAGGACAAGTGTCAGTATGCTAACTGTCAGAACGACAACTATCAGCAGGTCAAGTGTCAGTAGGTTAAATGTCAGCAAACCAACTGTCAGCATGACAAGTGTCAGTAGGTTAACTATCAGGAGAGCAACTATCAGTAGGACAAGTGTCAGCAGGTTAACTGTCAGCAGGACAACTATAAGAAAGGAAAATGTCAGCTGGTCGTGTGTCAGTAGGTTAACTGTAAGCACGACAAATATCATAAAGGCAGCTGTCAGCAAGCCAATTGTCAGCAGGCCAAGTGCCAGAATGTTACCTGTCAGCAGGCAAACTATCAGAAGAACAACTGTCAGTAGGGCAAGTGCCAGAAGGTTAACTGTCAGCACGACAACTATCAGAAATGCAGCGTTAGCAAGCCAACTTTCAAGTCAAAGGTCAGCATGTTAACTGTCACCACAAAAACTATCAGAATACAAAGTGTCAGCATAACAAATGGCAGATGGTTAACTGTCAGCACAACAACTATCAGAAGAACAACTGTAAGCAGCACATCTGTCAACTGGTGAACTGTCAGCATGACAACTATCAGAAGAGGAGCTTTCAGAAGAGTAACTATCAGCAGGCCAAGTGCCAGTTGGTAAATTGTCAGCAACTGTCAGTAGGACAACTATCAGCAGGACAACAATCAGTCAAATCAAATCAAAGGTCAGTGTCCCAAGGGTAAATGTCTCCGGAAAAACTATGAAAAGAGTCGATAAGTTAAACACCAGCTAGTGAAATGTTAGATGGTCAAATATGAGCAAATAGAAGGCGGAAGTGTAATTAATTGCCTGAAGAGAACTGTCAGAATGTCAACAGGTCAAATGTCAACTGGACAAATTTCACAAGGACACATGTCGGAAAGATAAATGTCAGAAAGACAAATATCGGCAAGATAATTAATTATCAGCGGGTAAATGTCGACCGGACAATTGTCAATGGGGCAAATATCAATAAGAGCAGAAATCCAGGGAGAGCAATATTGTGAATAATAAGCCAAGCCATATCAGTTTCAGCTCTATGTGATGCTGGGGAATTACATGTCACGGGGCGTGCTTTATATGTGACAATTAAACTCACTCCCAGCATATGTGTATGTTAAGAATCCATTAGTCTCCTTCGGCGAGGCACAGTAATTAACTGGCAAAACATTATTACTTCTGGAGATTGCCAGTGTAGCCCCGGGGGCCATGTTGTAGGTGCTAACCTTCCATGCGCTAATAGATCAGGGTTGCCAACATTGGAAAATGAAAAACCGGAAGATCATATGGGATGTTATATTGGAGTGAGGGGTCTGGGGGTATTCCGTCGGAAAAAAATGTATAGATTGTAGATGCTCTGTGGTGGATTTTGGACACAATAATCCTAATATTGATATAATATTACTATTTTACTGGTGTTGCAGGGCTGTCGAACGTTGGAAAATTAGGCCTCGGTGTTGAAAAAAAGATATTATTCAATGGAATTTTTGTTGTAATTGAACAAAAAAACAAAAAAACAGGAACAAAGAAAAACACAGAAATATACACAAGATCGGCGTACGGTGATGATGGGCACAATATATAGTACACCTTACAGCGATACCATAAGGGTTGTCAGCCCCTGATAGATAGATGAATACAGTACGGGTATACGTAGTTCTGCTGGTCCCTCAGTCAGGAATGAGGCTGAGATTCAGCACGCCGGGTCACAGCTACACCTCATACGGCAAAGGGGACCGGACGTAATGACCGAATCGGTAGAGGGCAGGGCTCCCGCGCAGAAGGTTGTGGGTTCAATTCCCGGTCGACTCAAACCAATGACTTTAGGTTTATTAGGATAGTGCAAGGACTGGATGATTCGGTGTCAGGATAATATGACTGAGTGGGATATCAGGTCATGGTTTGTTTGTTCTTGTTTTAGGTCCTAGCAACATATAAGGTCATATCAGGACGGGTATCGACTTGTGACAGTGCACACTTATGGTGACTTATAGTGCTGCCTCACTGGGAGACCAGGCCACCAGCACCATGACCTGATATCCCACTCAGTCACATTATCCTGACACTGAGCCAACCAGTCCTTGCCCTGTCCTATTAATGCTGAGCACCTTTCTAGGAAGCGACAAATATCAATTGAGCATCCGCTTCCCATTCTGGTAGGTCGTGGGATTCATAGCTCCAGTTCGAACCCTGGCCGAGTCAAAACCAATGACTTACAAATTATACTTGTCACTACCTAGCCTGGCCCTTAGCAGTATTAGGATAGGGCAAGGAACAGTGGAATGAGGAAGACCAATTGTCCACGATTGAAATTGACCCCGCTAAATCAACTAATGTGTAAGAAACAAAAATAACTTCCGTCCCTGATATATAATAAACAAGGCTCCATAAAACAGGGCCATATGCTAACGTTTTACACCCACAATGACGGTCAATATATCAAAATGGCGCCGTCTAAGCTGTCTATTTTACTTGGTGGAACTATGGTAAGCCACCAAGAGGACAAATCCCAAAATGCATTGCGTGCAGACACCAGCATCCGGCGAGCGCTATTAATGGTCGACAAGTTCCGTCCCAATCTCCGGACACATGGATCGCCGTACAATTCGATTGGCTGCTGGAGCTCGGGGGGGGGGGGGGGGGGGGGGACCTTATGTAAAGGGGCTGTCACATTAGGGTTTTTTGTGGGAGCGTATGGCGGCGTAGGCGCGTTACGTCATATACGTCGGCATACGCCATATACGCTACTCATATGCTACGCATACGCTACTCATACGCTACTCATACGCCGCCAGATGCCGCCAGATGCCGGCTTATGTGAAGCGTATGAGGCATACGCCGCCATACGCTTTCATAAATCCGTCCGTCCAAATTTGTTTGTTCATGCTAAAAAAAACTCGACCTATGAGGGCGTATGGCCCATACTGTCAAAAAATGTCCCAGCACGCTCCCATACGCTCCTCGTACGCTCCTCGTAGGTTCCACATACGCTCAAAACCACCCAAAAGGTCACCAAATGTCATCATAGGCCGGCATGTGCAGGACCTACGTAGGTTTTCAATACGCTCCCACCATACTCCGTAATGTGACAGGGCCTTAAGTGTATGAGTGTGGTTGTGTGTGTTGGTGTGGGAGGGTGTATGTCTGGAAGGATCGGATGGTTGTTGGAGTTTTACGTCCTGGCAACATATAAGCTCAAATAAGGACGGGTACTGACTTGTGACAGTGTGCACTCGTGGCGACTTTATAGGTCTTCCCCACTGGCAGACTAAGATACCAGCACCATGACTTGATATCCCACTCAGTCACATTATCCTGACACTGCGCTAACCAGTCCTTGCCCTATCCTAATAATGCTGAGCATCTGGCTAGGAAGTGACAAGTATAAATTTTTAAGTCATTACTTTGACTCGACCAGGGTTCGAACCCGTGGGTTCGAATCCCACGATCTACCCAAACGGGAGATGAACTCATCTCATTCGGCCATCCCATCAGGTCCGTGTCTGGAAGGAGGGTGGCAGACAGAGGTCGAGTGCCGCCCCCCGACCCCTGACCCCCGATCCCCTAGCTCTGCCAGTGGAAGCTACTAATTACGTCGTTCTAACATTCTAAATTGAGAACAATTGATGAATCACTGCTGGCAAATTGAAATCCAGTTTAGTTTGTTTTGTTTGCTTGCTTGCTTGCACAACGCATCTGGGGTGGGCGTGGCGTAGTTCAAGCGGTAGAGTGTCCACATGTGAAGGTGTGGGTCATGTGCTCGCTCCTGCTCAGTGGACACATTTGCAGTTTGGGTTATTTTCCATTCCAACCCGAGGTGCACAACTGGTTCATCAAAGGTTGTGGTATGTGCATTCCTGTATGTGGGAAAGTGCATATAAAAGACCCTGTGCTGCTTATCGGAAAGAGTAGCCGATGTGGCAGCAATAGGTTTCCTCCAAAGAAATATGTCAGAATGACCATAGCATATGCTTGACGTCCAATAGCCGATAATAAAAATCAAGGTGCTCGAGAGGCATTGTTAAATAAAACAAACAAACAAACAAAAAAAGCATGACGCAGTTGCATCTGTTGTCCGAGAATTCCATTTATAATTATAGCAAAATTCCATTCAGCACCAGTCGTGTGGATTAGCGGGAGGTTGTGTGAGATCGTGTGAGGTCGTGTCAGTTTGTGTGAAGTGTGAGTTTGTGTGAGGTTATGTGAGTTTTGTTAGTTTGTGTGATTTTATTGAAAGGTTATGTGAGGTGTGAGTTATGTGGGTTTTGTGAGTTTGTGTGTGAAGTTATGGGAGGTTGTGTGAGGTGTGAGTTTGTGTGAGGTTATCTGGGTTTTGTGAGTTTGTGTGAGGTTTTGGAAGATCGTATGAGCTGTGAGTTTGTGTGAGGTTATGTGGGTTTTGTGAGTTTGTGTGTGAAGTTATGGGAGGTTGTGTGAGGTGTGAGTTTGTGTGAGGTTATGTGGGTTTTGTGAGTTTGTGTGTGAAGTTATGGGAGTTTGTGTGAGGTTATGTGGGTTTTGTGAGTTTGTTAGTGAAGTTATGGGAGGTTATGTGAGGTGTGAGTTTGTGTGAGGTTATGTGGGTTTTGTGAGTTTGTATGTGAAGTTATGGGAGGTTGTGTGAGGTGTGAGTTTGTGTGAGGTTATGTGGGTTTTGTGAGCTTGTGTGTGAAGTTATGGGAGATTGTGTCAGGTGTGAGTTTGTGTGAGTGTATGGAAGGTGTGAGTTTGTATGAGGCTATGTGTGTTTGTGTGACGTTGTGTGAGTTTGTGTGATGTTGTGTGAGGTTGTGTCAGTTTGCTTGACTGAATAGTAGAACTGGATTTAGTTGTTGCAGTTTGCTTGGGTCTCCGCGAGTCTGATTCATTAAGGTTGAGTCTAGTTGAGTCTCGTTGAATCTGGTTGAGTCAGGTCGAATATGGTTGAGTCAGGTGGAATTTGGTGGAGTCTAGTGAATCTGGTTGTATCTGGTTGAATCTGATTGAGTCTAGTTGAATCTGGTTGAATCTTGTTTAGCTTGGGTTAATCTGGTTAAATCTGGTTGAGTCTGGTTGAGTCCTGTTGAGTCTGGTTAAATCTGGTTGAGTCTGGTTGAGTCTTGTTGAGTCTGGTTAAATCTGGTTGAGTCTGGATGAATCTTGTTTAAGTCTGGCAGAATGGGGTTAAATCTGTTTCAGTATGGTCGAATCTTGTTGGGTCCAGTTGTGTCTGGTTGATTGTGGTTGAATATGAATCTGGTTGAATCTGGTTGTGTCTGGTGTTGCGACTGATTGAGTCGGGTTGAATCTGACTGAGTCTGATTGACGGTGGTTGTTTCTGGTTGTGTCTAACTGAGTCTGGTTGTTTCTGGTTGTGGATAATTGAGTCTGGTTGTGTTTAGTTGAGTCTGACTGAGTTTAGTTGAGTCTGGTTGCATTTGGTTGAGTCTGATTGAATCTGAGTGTGTTTGACGCTGGTTATTTCTGGTTGTGTCTGATTGAGTCTGACTGGTTCAGTCTGGTAGAATCTGAGTGTGTCTTATTGAGTCTGAGGCTGGTTATTTCTGGTTGTGTCTGGTTGTGTCTGGTTGACAGGCTGGTTCATTCTGATTGATTCTGGCTGACAAACAGGCTACATATATCTTTCCCCGTAAACAGAGGAAACCACTTGGATCCAAGGCGGAACATAGATTCTATCTTACGGGGCCTGCCCTAAGTATCATATATGGTGAACCAGGCTGTCATTCTATTACAAAACAAGTCTTTTGAAGAAATATCATTTTTACTAAATCAGGGATCATTGGGAATTTTTTTAACCAAAACCAAACAACTATTTTCCGTTATGAGACACAATATTGGGGTTTCATAGAAATTATAGGTAATTTAGAAGATGGACTGATATAAATATAATACAGGTATGCACTCTATCCATAATACTTCCACAACACCCACACTAAGACCTACAAGAGGATATCACAGAACTGTCAATTTAAATCAAATCGACTGAGTCTTCTTCCTCTGAGCGCTGTATTAAAGTTGCATAGTCCGATGCTTTTGAATTTCTGTATTTTTTCTGAGATAAATATATTAGATTGATCACTAGTATCTACTTGACATTAGCTCAAAGTAACTTTTATTATAAATGGTAAACTTTTGAGATATTTTTAATGCAAACATGGAAAATTAGTTTTGGCAAGCATGCCAAAACTCTGACACCATGGACTTCTGTGGTAACAGGTTCTGTTAAATTGATTCAGTATTGTCTTCTATGCAGAAACAAATGCTTAATAAGTGCATCAGTATATAAGTTATATATGTAAAATCAAATCTAGATAATTGGTTTCGTTTTGAAAATTTGATATTTCATCGGATTATGCAGCTTTAAATGTTACCTAATTTGGACTCGTGTAATCAAACCTAGTTAGAGTACTTGCTATTGGAAATGTTGTGCTTTCATCGGATTAGATAACGTTAATGCAAGGGTAGATAGATGAGACATTGTTTGTGATGTTAGCAACACGGTAATTGGACACTACGACAAAGCCATAGCCTTAGCGTTAAGCAGCCTGATGCCGCCACCTATCATTAAACGGGGACACTGCCCTGCGCATTGGACACTAGCCACGTCTATGATTACTTTAAGATACAAAACCTCTTTACTGAACTAATGATACTGACCTGACACCTATGTTGAATTCCTGAACTAATCACTGTCCCTGCCTATATAAGGCCGGGTTTGGCGGCTAGCAGCTCACTTCGGGATGAGCACAGGAGGACGCAGACTAAGCCTTAAATTGCCACCCACCCACCCCAACGCTAAGGTTAAGGGATAGGGTTTAAAAGCTTTCTGACCTCACTATGTTCAACATGTTGCTATTTGCATTTGATTTTCTGTGATCAACGTGTACTCATGATTGCTTGATTAAAAATGCCAACTTTATACTACTTGCTGTGTCATTGTCCAATTATGATTATGTCTAAATCTTAGCGCTTCTAAGTGGTTAGTACAAATATGCTGACCCCATCCCCCACACTCTGCAGCGAACTGTCAACATTTCATTTTAAAGTTGCGTAGTACGATGGTTTTTAGTTTCTGTCATGTTTTTCTGAAATAAATATATTAAATTGATTGCTATAATCTACCTTACTTTAGTTTGAAATGACTTTCATTTCAAATGGCCACCTATAATTCGAAGTCCAAACATGCTAAATTAATGTTGGCAGGAATGCCAAAAGTCTGACATCACAGGCTTCTAATGCCAAAAGTCTGACATCACAGGCTTCTAATGCCAAAAGTCTGACATCACAGGCTTCTAATGCCAAAAGTCTGACATCACAGGCTTCTAATGCCAAAAGTCTGACATCACAGGCTTCTAATGCCAAAAGTCTGACATCATAGGTGTCTAATGCCAAAAGTCTGACATCAGAAGCTTCTAATGCCAAAAGTCTGACTTCATAGGTGTCTAATGCCAAAAGTCTGACATCACAGGCTTCTAATGCAAAAGTCTGACATCACAGGCTTCTAATGCCAAAAGTCTGACATCTGTGTTTGTCGATTCTGGATGCCTGTGGTTTGAGCCACCTGGTGAGCAGAGCAGTTCAAATAAGGTAAACCAAGTAGTGGTCTTACTACTGGCAGGTCAGATGATACATGCAACTGGTTATTCGAGCCAGAATTTTACTTCATAACTATTTACATAACCCATTTGAAGAATAACTAAGACAGATAAATCTACTAAATAAAATACCGGGTGCGGTGGCCGAATCGGTAGAGCGCGGGCCTCGTGTGCGGGAGGTCGGGAGTTCGGTTCACGGTCGACTCAAACCGATAACTAATCAAATTGACACTTGTCGCTTCCTATCCTAACCAGGCGTTTGGCATTAACTGGTTTGGTCAGTGTCAGGGTAATGTAACTGAGTGGGATATTGGGTCATGATGCCGGTCGCCTGATTTCCAGTGGGGCAGCATTATAAATTCGACATGAGAGTGCATTGTCACAAGTCGGTACCCATCCTGTTATGACCTAAGATGTTGCAAGGACGTAAAACTCCAAGAACCAACCAACCACCTGACTTGTATACTCGGGAACTGGCTCAAGTTTTCAACACACACCCAGGAAAGAAGAAGCTGACTGGACACCCCCACCCCCATCTCCACCTTCCACACACTCCCCCCTCCCCACCCATACCTCCCTCCCAACTCCCCCCCCCCCCCCCACACACACACACACATTTAAAGTACTGTGTTTCCAGTCTAATTTAGGACGGCACAAGCAGAATTAGGATGAGCTCAACAGACGAAGCCTCAGTAGTCTCAGTGCAAACAAAGCCGGCCAATGAATAGCTCATCCCTCAACTGCTGGGTCAGTAACTATGGTAACAGGCCGAGAGCAGTGTACACACTGTCGTTTGTGTTATCGCTAGTCGATTGGCGTCTCCATACGTCACGGTAGGTACAAACCTGCCGCCATTTGGATAAGGATCCGATTTGATGGGATGGCTTCGATTTGTTTGTTGAAGTTTTACGTCCTAGCAACATCTAAGATCATATCAGGATGTGTACTGACTTGCGACAGTACACACTCTTGGTAACTTTAGTGTTGCCTCACTAGGAGACCAGTACAGGCTGCCAGCACCATGGCCTGATATCTCACTCAGTCACATTATCTTGATACTGAGCCAACCAGTCCTTACCTTCCCTAATAATCCCTAGCACCTGGCTAAGAAGCGACACGTATCGTTCGTTTGTTTATTGTTGTATTACGTCTTAGCAACAATTAAGATCATATCAGGATGTGTACCGACTTGCGACAATACTTTATAGTACAGCCCCGCTGGGAGACCAGGCCACCAGCACCATGACCTGATATCCCACTCAGTCACATTATCCTGACACTGAGACAGCCAATCCTTGCCCTACCCCAATAATGCCGAGCACCTGTCTAGGAAGCGACAAGTAGCAATCTTTAAGTCATTGGTTTGACTCGACCAGGGTTCAAACCCATGGGTTTGAATCCCACGATCTACCAAAACGGGATACGGACGCTCAACTCATTCGGCCACCCCGCCTGGTGGTTTTAAATGATGGTACCCACCTTCTACTATATGTGGAACTTGATCAACTAAGTCAATGAACTTGCACACATGTCGATAATGAGAGAGCTGGCGCAACACAATAAAGCCGGCCACTCAGCCCGATTTACCGCTAACCCCAGTCGCTGACTGATGCCCCAAAATCGGGTTGGCCTCATAAATGTTGGCAAAGAGTCAGGTGGCATTAGCGAAGTTTGCTAAATGCCAAGTGGGCTATAAATCTAGTGGGTGAAACGTTAAACAGTGGTTAAATAACCATTCTGCTCGTCAGCTATTCTGTGGCGTAGCAAGCTCGCGTTAATGTTTTTACCAAGTATCTCCCAGCTTTCATAATTGCAATTGTCCGTAATAGTAATTGCAATTCGGGGGTTAGTTTGTTTTTGTTTGTTGTTTTAATTCTAGCAACATCTAAGGTCATATGACCTTAGATGTTGCCAGGACGTAAAACTCCAACAAGCAAGCAATTATCTAAGGTCTTATCAGGATGGGTACCGACTTGTGACAGTGCGCACACATAGGGAATTCATAGTGCTGTCCCACGGGGAGACCAGGCTGCTGGCACTCTGAGCCGATATCCCACAGAGTCACATTATCCTGACACTGAGCTAACCAATCCTTGTCCTATCCTATTAATGCCTAGCGCCAGGCTAGGTGGTGACAAGTATCAATTTTATAACTCATTGGTTTGACTCAGCTGGGATTAGACTTCCCGATCTTCCACACGGGAAGCCTGCGCTCTACCAATTCGGCGATTGCGTCCGGGCAGTGAATCAGGTTCCATTGACATTCGGAAGTAGTGATTCATCCATAATTGTAAAGCGCTGACATTAAAGTTGCATAGTCCGATGGTTTTGAATTTCTGTATTTTTTCCAAGATAAATATATTAGATCGATCAGTAGTATCTACTTTACATTAGTTCAAAGTTACTTTTATTTTAAATGGTAAACTTTTGAGATATTTTGAGTGCAAACATGGAAAATTAGTTTTGGCAAACTTGCCAAAACTCTGACACCATAGACTTCCGCAGTAACAGGTTCTGTTAAATTGACTTAGTATTGCCTTCTATGCAGAATGCTTAATAAGTGCATCAGTATCTAAGTAAGATATGTAGAATCAAATAAAGATAATTGATTTGGTTTTGAAAATTTGATATTTCATCAGACTATGCAGATTTAAGCAAACTCACGCACTCAATTCCAATCTATTTCGTCCAACTCCATGTTGCACTAACACTGAAGGAATCAACTGACACTTATCTACTCATTCCATTCGCTACCCTTCAATTAACGTTAATCAGTTGTTAATCTAGCTCAGTCTATAGTCATAAAACAAAGGAAGAGTTACCACCCCGCAGCAATTATGCAATGTAAATATCCTTCACTCACCATTTTAATGTCATAAGATAGTAAGCGAGGCTATAGCAAACTCAATTTAAAAAAATGTCAAACATTTCACGTGCTTTGTTACATATTAGTTCGCGTGAGTAAATAATTACATCGGCTAAAGTTGTATAGTCTGATGGTTTTGAGTTTCTGTCATTTTCTTAGATGAATGTGTTATGTTGATCGATATTATCTACCTTACTTTAAGGGCCTGACACACTACGACCTATGGCGTTAGCGTATGCCGACCTATGCGCTTTTTTACCAACACATCGGCATAGGCCGTCATAGGTTATGCATAGGTTGCGCATAGGTCATAGACGCTTTTCATAGGTCATCATAGGTAAGCATAGGTCGAGCTGCCAAAAAATTGTTGTGCATGCTCAAAATTAAAAACCTATGCCGGCGAGTGGCTCATACATTTCTTATATGCTAGACGTATGCTGGGCGTATGTGGCATACATTATGCACATGTTAGCGGTAGGTCGGCATAGGTTAGTCATATGTTGAACCTGCACCCTCCGCATATATAACGTACTCACAATGTTCTGTAAAAGTGATGTCACACTACAACGTATAGCCTTAGCCTATGCCAAAGTATGTGATTTTCAACGTACACATCGGCGTATGGCGTCATACATTATGTATATGTTGGCCATACGTCGGGTACGCTTTGCATACGGCATTATACGTCATCTTATGTCGGCGTGTGTCGAGGCTCTGAAATTGTTTTTGTGCATGTTCAAAATGTTCAATGTGTGTCGATGTGTGGCTCATACGTTCCTCATACGCTACGTGTATGTTAGTGGTAAGTCGGGATACAATAGGCGCACTTTCGGTATACGTTGGCGTATGTTACTCATACGCTGGTCCTGTCACCTCCAACCATCAAAATGCATCCCACTACGCCAAGTATAGGTCGTCATATGCTTTGCATATGGTAGGGATACGCCAGGCATAGGCTACGCATATGCTTCATACATCACTCGGACCTCCCGCAGTGCAAAAAAGGTCGCCATATCTCAACCTATTATGATTTTCAAATTATTTTGGCACATTACGCATACGCCGCCACCATATGTCGTAGTGTGACAGGGCCTTTAGTTTGTAAGTAACTTGTTTAAATGGCTAACTTTTGAGATATTTGAAGTGCAAACTTTCTACATTAATTTTGGCACACATGCCAAGATTCTGACACCATAGGTTTCAGCAACAACAGATTATATTAAGCGACTCAGTATTCCCTTTTATGTGGCAACAAATACTTAATAAGTGCATTAGTATCTAAGTTCGATATGCAGCATAAAATCTAGGTAATTGCTCTGGTTTTGAAAATGTGATGCTTTCATCGGACTATACGACTTTAAATTTCCTTAGTATTTCCTTCTATATGGAAACAAATTAATGTTGGCAAACATGCCAAACCTCTGACACCATAAACTTCAGCAGTAACATATTCTATTAAATTGACTCAGTATTCCCTTCTATTTGGCGACAAATGCATAATAACTGAAACTGTATCTCAGTTAGATATGTAAAATCAAATATAGGTAATTGCTTTGATTTAGAAAATTTGATGTTTTCATCAGACTATGCAGCTTTAATTAATAATATGGATATATAGCGATGATGTGGCTAGGTGAGTCTATAGTGGGTCATCAATGTCAGGTCGGCAGAGTGGGGGCAGAAGGGACCGGACAGAGCTCAATGTAGCCTACACTAAGAGCAGCTCAAGGTGACCTCACACACAGAAGTATCCAGGGCCGGCTGCCCACATACGTCTCAAGGTCACGGGGTCACGTGGCCACGGCCAGCAGTAGGTAGTAACCCTAGATCACGAGTGTAGGGAGAAATGATTAATTCAGTCGTGAGCTATAATTGGAAAGAATCCTACCCCCACCCCCACCCCCGCGTCTACATTTTGATGTGTTGTTTCATAATAGGTCCTAGGCCTACTATCGGTAAACTGCAGATGTCGTCCAATATTAAATCTGCATAGTCCGATGAAAATATCAAATTTTCAAAACCAAAACAATTATCTAAATTTGATTCTACATATCTAACTTAGATACTCATGCACTTATTAAACATTTGTCACCACATAGAAGAGGATACCAAGGCAATTGAATAGAACCTGTTACTGCAGAAGCCTATGGGGTCAGAGTTTTGACAGGCTTGCCAAAATTAATTCCACTTCCAATATTTCAAAAGTTGTCCACTTAAAATAAAAGTTACTTCAAGCTAAAGTAAGGTACATAATAATGATCAACCTAATGTATTTATCTCAGAAAATTTCTGAAACTCAAAACCATCGGACTATGCAACTTTAACAAGACGACATTTAGTGTTAGCCGGTTATGCTCCGATGCGCAATAAAAGAATAGTGCTTCTAGGTGTGATATCTCACTCAATAACAGACGGGATGTAATGGCCGAATGAGTTAGAGCGTCCGTCTCTCGTGTTGGTAGATCGTGGGATTGCGGGTTCAAATGCTGGTCGAGTCAAATGAATGACTTAAAAATTGATACTTGTCGCTTCCTAGCCTGGCACTCGGCATTAGTAGGATAGGGCAAGGAGCAGTGGAATCGGGAAGACCAATCGTCCGTGACTGAAATTTCCCCTGCTTAATCAACTAATGTACACACACAAAACCAGTATCGTCACAAAGAGGCAACAAATCAGTGTCCTCTCATAATGGTTGGTTGGTTATTGTTGTTTTACGTCCTAACAACATCTATTGTCATATCAGGCCAGGAACCGACTTGTGACAGTGTGCATTCATGGTGACTTTATAGTCCTGCACCGCTGGGAGAACAGGCCGCTGGCACCATGACTTGATATCCCGCTCAGTCATTTCATCCTGATAATGTGCTAACCAGTCCTTGTCGCAGAGGGGCGATAAGTCTCAATTATATAAGTCATTGGTTTGACTCGGCTGGAATTCGAACTCCCGAACCTTCCGGACGGGAGGCCTGCGCTCTACCCATTCGGCCTCCTTGTCCGGTCCTCTCCTAATAATGCGCAGCTAAGTAGAAGGCAATGTTCCCAGATGTGGAGTACAGGTTACCTGAGACCGGAAGTGAAACCATGGGATGGCCGAGTCGCTATGAACGCCGGTCGGCTTCCAGTGCGGGAGGTCGTGGGTTCGAACCCCGGCCGAGTTGAACCAATACCTTATAAAGTTGATACTTGTCAATACCTAGCCTGGCGCTCAGCATTAATAGGGATAAGGCAAGGACTGGTTAGCTCAGTGTCAGGATAATGTGACTGAGTGGGAAATTAGGTCATGGCACCATCAGCCGGGTCTTCTAGAGGGGCGACACTATTTAGCCGCCATGAGCGTGAACTGTCACAAGTCGTTGTGCCCATAGATGCTCCCGTCCTGATATGACATTAGATGTTGCCTGGACATAAAACTCCAACAACCAACCAACAATAGAAGATGCTAGGATTTAAAACCCTCAAAAGAAAGAAAGAAAGAAACGCGATACTGCGGATTACTAATACTAGGCATAATATGTTTATGTGTTTCATGTACACACAGAGACAGGGCGGCCAGCCGCATTCTTCCCAGAGGAGCACAGATAGCCATAAGTTATTTACAGCGACGGTGGTGCGGCTTCCTCCCCTAGCGGCCAAACCGGGAATCAAAGTGTAAACTGGACGGCTGGCAGCTGTGGTTGTGTAGGTAGGCTAAATATGAAATCACTACAGGCAAGAGAAAGGTACATTAGAAAGTGCACAAAAGGAGAGCTTACACCCTCAGTTTTATTACTTTAGTCTCATGAATGCAAGATGGCTGTCACACCTGATCAGCTCCTCCAATCAGCACTAGGCATTCTGTAACCAACCAATGAACATCCAACCTGCCTGTATCCAAGCCTTGGTTGTTTATGGCTACAGTGCCCTGGTGTGTCTGGGTCTGCAGTGATTCGTATCTAACAATTGGGGGGGTTGGGGGGGAGGGGGTATTTGAGCAGAGCTCCCAAGGCTCTGTCACAGTAAAAGTAGTGCCCCTCTCACACTATCTATAACTACATAAGGTATATATCAAATTCAGCAAAGGATCACCAGCACCACATAATACCTTAATGCCTCTGGTTATATATACCATTTACCTTTTTATATAATTGTAATTATTATAGACTAGTTCACACCATACTCCAATGTCTAAATATCGGGAAATTTTACATAAGGACCAGAAAGTATCAGGGGAGAGGTAACATGCAGGGCTACATCCTACAGTCATATATGGTATCATCATGCTGTCGGTCGCAATGCGAGAAAGACTGCTTTCATTTCTTAACCGCCGCTCTCCATTTATCCCTGCTGTGAGAGTGATGTTCATGAGTCGGTCCTAATGTCTCTTGTCTTAGGTTTCTCTTGATACTACACTTGAATCGGAGATGGTATACAATATATATATATATATACATATATAAGGAGCAGCGTGGTCACCTATATATTAGTAAATGAACCTGTCTCAAAAGGTGATAACTCTTTTTTTTTTGTCCATTGTAACGATTGACACAAAACTGCATAGAAACGGTTACACTGAAAACACAAGTACATTGTTGTATTCTATTGGGATTATGAAACACCATGTAAAAAACAAATCAGTTTATCCTGAACAAATGCATAAGCAGATAGTATGTTGATCATTACAGTCGACAAAGTTTTGTCCCATATTGCTTAGCACCTTTTGAGACAGTCTCATATAAATATATATATATATGTACCTATATATAGGCGACTACTCTGCTGTTGATGTGACCACCACACCTGTGGCCTCTCAGCCATCCATCTAATTAGATAGCAAATTGGCAGGTGTGACAACTATTCGCTTGGGTTACGTGACTTCATTAACGACCACCCTTGGTTACTCGCGCGCATACCCACCCACCCACCCATCCTCCCTCCCCTCAGTATCACTGTCGACCAGTGCGCGTCTGACGCAGTGAAGGAGCCCGGATGGACATCCGAAATCGGTGTCGCCATTGGAAACCAACTGATCAACGCAGCTTAGATTGGATTCTCAGTTCTAACTCAATGAGGGGGGTGGGGTGGTGGTTAGGGGTAGGGGTGGGGGTGGTGGAGTGTCTCCAGGGCTGAGGCAGTGGACGCTCATCAATCATGGTCCAGCTAAGAGGCTTACTAACAGGTGACCGTCACAAATTATTTAACCGCTATGCTGTAATTAATAGATACATGAAGAAAGGTATTTAGTATGTTGTAGTGGGAATGTAAATATTGTGTTTGTGTGTGTGTCAACTTTGGGCCTAAGCTCCCCATTCTCACGACCACCCAAACAGTCATCAGTGTAAACAAATTATTAAATGAATTAACAATAATTTGATGGATAAGATTAAGGAAGCTGTAGGAAGCTACGTTCTGGTACCTGATGACAGTGGGAGATATGCATAAGGCAGGTGGTGTATAAGTGAGGAGGAGGCGTATGTATAGCGGAGAAAGAAGGGGGGGGAGGGAAGTGGTGTGAGGATGTGTATGCGGGCGGTCCTTGCTCTACACCTCTCCTACTTCTCCTCCATATATCTTTTTATATATATGTGATGTATAAAAGTTATGTGAGTGTAAAGGTGCGTAAAGGAAGATTTCCTATATTGGTCACCCATATGTTGTGTACTACTTTATGGGTGACCCCCTTTTCATGGTGGGACAGGTGGTGCCACCACCCACCACCGCTACCAGCACCGCGAATAATGTCACTCGCGCCTAATGGTGCAGTCACACTACGACGCTTCTAGCCGGCGACCTGGCGTCGGTACACGTCGGTACACTATTCTTGACGTTGATGGTCGGTGGACAACGTCGGCACACGTTGCCGGTCGCCCAAGGTTTTAAGCATGTCAAAAAAAAAAAACGACCGGCAGTGCGCGCAAATATATGGGTAAGGACGTTAGGAGGATGTTAGGCGGTCGTCGAGCTCCGTTGGACGCGCCGGAATAACGTTATGGGAATGCTAGGCAGACGGTGCACGCGTGGGCGGGTCGTCTCCACACGTCGCACCAAACTTCTTTTTTTTTTTTACCCCAACGCGTCGACACCCGTTGGCCGCGCTACTAACACACTGCCCTGATGCCGATCTTTTCTCCCAAACCGCCGAAAAGTTGGACGTTTCTCGACACGTAGAAGTTATTTTGTGCGCTGGCGGCACGCCGGAGAGAAGCGTCGTAGTGTGACTGCACCATAACATATGCTCCTTTACCCTTTACTTCGTTGTGATTTACGAGCATCATGAAACAATGTGAGACAGGTCGTGGAATGATAAAGGCGAGACTAAAGATTCGCATGCGGCCAGGCCCAAGTTCATCGAGTGAATGTGCCTAAGGCCATGGATTCATAGACTGTTCCCTTGTGGCGTCTTCCCTTGTTCCATGTTCGCTTGTGACCTTGTGAGGTGCCACACAGTCAATGAACATGTTCATTCTCTATGGTACATGCATACGCACATATTGTCACTGGGTCCAACCTATGTGAACTAAGGTCCCAAGCAAACACGGAACAAGGGAACATGCCATAAGAGAACAGTCTATGGATGCACGGCCTAAGGTGGACTTCCAAACTCAGAACCCCCAATAGGGGAGTTTGACGCCCTTGCCCTGCAGAGTTGTAAACCATGCCTTGTGGTACAGGTGCTTGACAGAACCGAAGGCTAAGGCAGCAAACCCTGAACAGAAAACCATGTCACTGTGGCAGCATCAAGGGCAGTTGATGTATGGAACTCCCAACATCTCCCGACCAGCCACTGCAGGGACAAATAGTTTTGCACCTGTCTGCACATGTTCTTGCCGTCTGGCACTCGCTTAACGTTGACGGGCGTTCTGCTAACGTTTTACGGTATGCCAACGTCCGACCGCTGGAATAACGCTAAGCCTAGCCGACCGCTGAAATAACGCTAAGTGAGCGCTATGCACACGTCGCGTGCACCGGAAGCTCGCTGGCACACGTTGCGAGAGGCTTTTTTGTTTTGTTTCGCCAAGCGTCGACACACGTTGGCCACGCGCTACAAACACGTTGCGCTGAAGTCAAACTTTTTCCCAAACCGCTGAAAAGTTGGACGTGTCTCAACGTCTAAAATATATTTTGCGTGTTGGCGCCATGCCGGTGAGAAGCATCGTAATGTGACAGGGCCATAAGATGATGGTTTAGAACAAAAGTCTGCTTTGCTAGTCGGAGTGTGCAGCTTCAAATGGAGACTCGGTGGAACATTGGGGTGGGCGTTAATGAATTGGCAGGGGTAGGGGTGTTATTGTGAAGCACCTCGTGTAGAGCATGTCTATCTCTGTAGAAGGAGGCATTGCTCAGAGTCATAAAGATCACATGGAACCAAAGGTGGAGAGCGGAGGGCAGGAGGGAATGGGGAGGGTGGCAGGGCGCATGCACGGTGGAAGCAGGAACCTAATGCATAGGTAGGTCGGTAGGTAGAATTATGGGTAAATTATGTTATTTATGGTGCTATTTTGTTGTTAAAGTAAGACTCTGGAAACAGAATGGGGAACACTTGTATGGGATGCAGAATAGAGAACAGCTTAGAAAATGAGGAAGGAATAAATCATTTGTGGGAATCAGGTGGGAAATAGCTTAGAGAATGAGAAACAACATAGAGAATGAGGAAGGAACAAATAGTTTGTGGGAAGCAGAATGAGGAACAGCTTAGAGAATGAGGAAGGACCACACAGTTTGTTGGAATCAGAATTGTGAACAGCTTAGAGAATGAGACAGGAGAATCAGTTTGTGCGCAGCAGAATGTGGAACAGTTTAGAGAATGAGGAAGGGGTAAACAGTTTGTGAGAAACAGAATGGGGGACCAACTTAGAAAATGAGGAAGGAGTAAACAGTTTCTGAGAAACAGAATGGGGGACCAACTTAGAAAATGAGGAAGGAGTAAACAGTTTCTGAGAAACAGAATGGGGGAACAACTTAGAAAATGAGGAAGGAGTAAGCAGTTTGTGAGAAACAGAATGGGGGAACAACTTAGAAAATGAGGAAGGAGTAAACAGTTTGCGGGAAGCAGAATGGGGGAACAGCTTGGAGAATGAGACAGGAGTAAACAGTTTGTGCACAGCAGAATAAGGAACAGTTTAGAGAATGAGGAAGAAGTAAACAGTTTGTGAGAAGCAGAATTGGGGGGGACAGCTTACAGAAAGCAAAAAATTGACAGAAAAATGGAACCCATTCAGGAAACAGAACCGGAAACAAACCGCAGGAAAAGAGAAGTTTACAGGGCGAGCATAATGGGCTCAGCAGAGGAACAAACCGAAAAACATGCTCCATGTCTGATGAAATGAACCGGAGAGGGTCTGAGTGATCTCTGGTGCAGTGTGCGGCGCAGGGTGTGGGTGCGAGTGTGTGTGTGTGGTAGAGGGTTGGGGGGGGGGGGGAGGCTATGGCGCTGCTGACAGTTAGATGAGGAAGTATCCTGGGTGAGCAACTTTGACATCACCTCTGGGATGAGGCAGCTGCTACTCTGCCCGCTCCATGGTCGGCCAGAGCATGATGGATACAGAGCACAGTGATAGACTACATGGGTTACGAGGGTGGCTTTCTTTCGAAACCTCCACAGTTATTTACAGCATGCATGTCTACATCTTGACGCGCCTCCAATGTTCAATGCTGGCTTTAGTCGGGGCGGGCAACCTTTAGTTACCACAATTTTGCTTAAATTTAAAGAGTTATAACATTACTGTTATTAGATATAGACCTCTATGTCAAATTTTGCTTAAATTTAAAGAGTTATAATATTGCTGTTATTACATATAGACCTCGATGTCAAATTTTGCTTAAATTTAAAGAGTTATAACATTACCGTTATTACATCAAACAGTGTTGTTTATATTTGAAGAGTTATACAATTAAAAAGAGTTATGAAAATACGAGTACATATACATCGCAATTTTGCATACATTTCAAGAGATAATATTACTGTTATATATATATCACAATTTTGCTTAAATATAAAGAGCTATTATATTAACATTATTACATATATATCACAATTTTGTTTCAATTTAAAGTTATAACATTCTGGGTGTTACCCAATGTCACTTCCGGGTTTTGCCAAATGTCACTTCCCGGTATTACCCAATGTCATCGCTTTGTTTATCTTTGGTCCATCTTTCATGTATTTGTGTATCTTTCGTGAATCCTTAAGCATGCGGCTATATATATATATATATATATATATATATATATATATATATAGCTATAACATATCTATATACATAAATATATGTATATATATATATATATATATATATATAAAACTAGCCCTGTGATTATGCTTCAAGTCCGGACTGTACTGATATCACCTTAGATGATGCTAGGAGGTAAAGCAACAACAACTATTAAACTAACTCAGTGTTCCCTTCTAGGCAGTAACACGTGCTTAATAAGTGCACCAGTATCGAAGATTAATATGCAGATGAATACAATCTAGGTAAGTATTTAAGCTGAAAAAAATGTTAGGCTTTCATCGGACTATGCAGCTTTAATTAGACCCTCAGTGCAGCAGCAGCCATTCATTCATCCAATCACCACACCGTCCTCCTTCCGGCTGATACTACCAGCCGGGTATCAGCTCACATGTGCGCCGGTCACGTTATGCTCGAGCTGGCCGTTGGGGAGGCCCCGACGCCACCCGCCACCCCCGCCGTCGGCCCACCCCCAGCAACAAGACCCCGCCGCCTTCAGTGACGAGATGCGTATTGATGGCTCCTTGAAGTACCCTAATACCTCCACTACCAAGAAAAGATAAACACAAGAAAATCCCCAACAAAACACAGTCCTTACTACGTCGCAGACACACAGGCCCGCCGGCGGTATGCGCATGCGCACTGTTACGAGGTTAGCCAGTGAGTGAGAGCCTGTTGAAGTGCGGAGTGGGGTGGTGGTAGGTGGGAGATGGGGGGTGCGGGGGTGCGGGGGGGGTGGATTGGTTGTTGGATGTGTATGTCCTGGTAACAGCAAAGGTCATATTAGGACAGGTACCGACTTGTGACTGCGCACTCAGGGTGACTTTGCAGTCACTGACTCGTTGGGAGACTAGGCTGGCAGCACATGACCTGATATCCCACCATTAGACAGTTTGTCGATAGAAAGCCCGAGCCTACACTTTTACCGACCCAAGGGATTTTTAACCTCCCACACCACATAGACATGGTGTGAGAGCAACTGGCCTTTGATGACGCTGTAAGTTATACACAGCGGTGGAAATCCAAATTAGCAGAGGTGGGGGCATGGGGGAATCGAACCACCGACCTTCAGATTAGGAGTCCGACCTAGATAAAGTGAGACACTCTAACCACTATGCCCCAGCGAACACCAACATTTTCCTGACACTGAGCCAACCAGTCCTTGCCCTATCCTAAAAACTCCGAGCACCTGGCTAGGATGCAACAAGTATCAATTTTTAAGTCATCGGTTTTACTCTTCCAGGGTTCGAACCCGTGGGTTCGAAACCTACGATCTACCAAATGGGAGACAGACGCTTATTTCATCCCGTTTGGTCATGGAGGGTTGATGGGTGAGGGTGAGGGTTCTGGATAGGGGTGAGGATGAGGGTTGGATGGGGGTGGCTTGGTAGGTGTGGGGGCTAGTTTCCCGTGTGAGGGGACCAGACCGAATTGCCGAATGAATTGAGCGTCCGTCTCCCGTGTTGGTAGATCATTGGATTCGAACCCACCTATAGTGATATGGGACTGAAATGAGATCATATAAGTGAGTGGGTGAGTAATTGTGCATCGAGATCGAAAAGCACTGGAGGTGTATATCACTATCAGAACTTACGACTAAATATTGGTGGCTTTATAGCGCTGCAATGTGGCATCATATCAGTGTCATACTCAGTCACAGTACCTGATAATTGAAACAACTAGTACTTGCCACATCCCAGTAATGCAACGGATAGTTAATGGACTAACAAGTAACAATGTACATAACATTTTAGTTTGACTCGGCTTGGGATTGAACCTACTAATTGCCACAAGTAGTGGCGAGCATCAAATATTTCAGTCCGTCTCCAATGCAACGGCCCATTCTGCACTCACACTCCTCACCACCTCCCACTCGTTTACAGTTCACTTGCCCCCGCAATAGTCTGGGGTAACCAAGGCGGGTGTTGCCCAATGTCACTTCCGGGTGTTGTCCAATGTCACTTTCGGGTGTTGCCCAATGCTACTTCCAGGTGTTGCCCAATGTCACTTCCGGGTGTTGCCCGATGTCACTTCCGGGTGTTTCCCGATGTCACATCCGGGTGTTTCCCGATGTCACTTCCGGGTGTTTCCCAATGTCACTTCCGGGTGTTGCCCAATGTCACTTCCGGGTGTTTCCCAATGTCACTTCCGGGTGTTTCCCAATGTTACTTCCGGGTGTTGTCCAATGTCACTTCCGGGTGTTGCCCAATGCTACTTCCAGGTGTTGCCCAATGTCACTTCCGCGTGTTGCCCGATGTCACCTCTGGGTGTTTCCTGATGTCACTTCCGGGTGTTTCCCAATGTCACTTCCGGGTGTTTCCCAATGTCACTTCCGGGTGTTGCCCAATGTCACTGCCGGGTGTTGCCCAATGTCATTTCCGGGTGTTGTTCAATGTCACTTCCACTGCGAAACAAGCACCGCCCACCTCATGCCCCCCCCAGCCAATTACCACAAGACTGGAACACACAACTTGAATGCTGGTTATGATAAGGGCTTGTCTATACCCCCTTGTGTCTAAATCTCATATTGTGCAATAAGCTTGAATGTGGTACTTCTTGAAGATGTACTCGACAAGAAACAGGATGTGGAGCGGGTCGTAGTTCAGGTGGTAGAGTGTCCACCTGTGAACGTGTTGATCATCCGATCAATGCTTCTCAGTGGATACATTTGTAGTTTAGGCTATTTTCCATTCCAACCGTCGGTCCACAACTGGTTCATCAAAGGCTGTGGTATGTACTGTCCTATATGTGGGAAAGTGCATATAAAAGACCCCTTCCTGCTAATTGGAAAGAGTAGCCAATGTGGCGGCAGCAGGTTTCCTCCTAAGAAACATGTCAGAATGACCATATCTTTGACATCCAATAGTGGATGATAAAATTTAATGTGCAGGCATCGTTAAATAAAACAAGCTTTTCATTTTTTGTGGAAGCAGGATGTGAAATAATGATGAAATAGAGGCAACCAAGCAGCCACTTGACGATTCGCTGGGTAGGCGCATTTTGGAAATTTGCCAGGCCGAATGAATCCGATCATGAGGCGTGGTCATTAATTACACGGGTCCTATCGTGATCTCTGGATTTTTTTGCATGTCGCTTATCTACCTGGACAGTAGCTTATGAATAAGCAAGTGTTGACCTGTTCGGTGTCAGGTAGTTGGTGAGGGTGGGGGGGGGGGGGGTGGTGATGGTGGTGGTAGTGATGGTGAGAGTGGTGGTGGTGGTGGTGGTGAGGGTGAGAGTGGTGGTGGTGGGGATTGTGGTGATGGGAGTGATCGGGTGGTGGTGAGGCTGATAGCTTGGGTCGTGGTGGGGGGAGGAGGGTGTGATTTTGGGAATGGAGGTGGAGCTAGTGGTGGTGATGTGGGTGGAGTTGAGGGTGAGGGTAGTGGTAGAGGTGATGATAGAGGTTGAAGTGGCGTGGGTATTAGTGTGAGGAGTGATATGGTATTGATGATGGTTGGGCCGGGGTTGAGGTAAGAGTTGTTGTGATGGTAGTGATAGTAGTGTTGTTGCTGGTGATGGGGTGGGGTGGGGTTTAGGTGGAGGTGGTGGTGATGGGCTGGGTTAGGCGTAGGGTGAGGGTGAGGGTTTGGGTTGTGGGGTTAGGGTGATGGTGATGGTGAGGGTTGGGTTGGGTTGTTGGAGTTAGGGGTAGAGGTGGTGGTGATGGGGTGGGGTGGGGTGAGAGTGAGGGTGAGGGTGAAGGTGAGGGTGAGAGTGAGGTTTGGGATGGTGGTTTTAGAGGTGGAGGTGGTGGTGATGTGGTGAGTGGTGGCTTAGGGTGAGAGTGAGGGTGAGGGTGATGGTGAGGGTTGGGTTGTTGGGGTTAGAGGTAGAGGTGGTGGTGATGGGGTGGGGTCGGGTGGGGTGAGAGTGAGTGTTAGGGTGAGAGTGAAGGTGAAGGTGAGGGTGAGGTTTAGTGTGGTTATGTTAGAGGTGGAGGTGGTGGTGATGCGGTGGGTGGTGGTTTAGGGTGAGAGTGAGGGTGAGGTGAGAGTGAAGGTGACGGTGAGGGTGAGGTTGAGGTTTGGGGTGGTGGTGTTAGAGGTGGAGGTGGTGGTGATGTGGTGGGTGGTGGTTTAGGGTGAGAGTGAGAGTGAGGGTGTGGGTGAGGGTGAGAGTGACGGTGAGGGTGATGGTGAGGGTTGGGTTGTTGGGGTTAGAGGTAGAGGTGGTGGTGGTGATGGGGTGGGTGAGGTGGGGTGAGAGGGTGGGAGGGGATGGTGTGAGAAGGAAGAGAATGGTGAGGGTGAGAGTGAGGGTGACGGTGAGGGTGAGGTTGAGGTTTGGGGTGGTGGTGTTAGAGGTGGAGGTGGTGGTGATGCGGTGGGTGGTGATTTAGGGTGAGGGTGAGGTGAGAGTGAAGGTGAGGGTGAGGTTTGGGGTGGTGCTCTTAGAGGTGGAGGTGGTGGTGATGCAGTGGGTGGTGGTTTAGGGTGAGGGTGAGGGTGAGGTGAGAGTGAAGGTGAGGGTGAGGGTGAGGTTTGGGGTGGTGGTGTTAGAGGTGGAGGTGGTGGTGATGGCGTTGGTGAAGGGTGGGGATGAGGACGAGGATTATATCCTTCACGCAAGTAGCGGCGGGAATTCACATCAATAATGCCTTGATTAATTAGGAAAGTTTGATGGCGAAGTTGGTAGTCATAGCTGCAGCGAGACAAGCACGGCTATTCCGTGTTAGAGTGACGAGGGGTGTTAATTCACATTAAATATTTCTGCTGTAACTGTGTTTTTGTATCGAGTACATAGAAAGAAATCCACAAAAGAAACCCACAAAATAAAACAGACCTGTAACCCCAACAACCCAATAACAGATTCTCTATGCTGATTTCAATTGCCCGGCCTGTTAATAGTATTAACACTGGCCAATCTTATGTCATTTTTAACGTATTTTATAGAGACTGTGAAAATGTATTTTCTTTATAAATTTGTACTGATTAAAAAGACCGATCTCATTTAATAAACACTGAGTTGATCAGTATGGGGGTTGGGGACCGAGAGCCTCTGCAGACAGACCCCATTGGCCCCGACTGTGCTTCGGGTACTACAAATTCCGTAGAGTTTTCGGCCTGAAATCGTCATATCGCGCAATAACTGCATAGTGTCGTTGAGGAGTGGTATAAGTGGGAAACACACCACTTAGAGTAGGATTTGAACCCCTACTTCTGGTCATTCCGGGGTTAGCATCCTAACCATTAGACTACCTAGGCTCCCTGACGTCATCACACTACCCATGCCTACCTGTGTATGCCGCTGCTTGGCAGAGAGGACATTGCAGGCTACTACACTGGTCCTGCTAGATTTAAGGTTAGTCAGTGTCCTCCTTGTGCCCGTGTCGAAGTGATCTCACTGCCGCAGCACCTGGCCGTATATAGGCTGTACAGGTTAATTAGTTCAAAAAGCAGTCCGATAGTGTTTACTTAGGCTAATCAGGTTTTGTATCTTAAAAGTGAAGATAGGCGGCGCTGGCACGCAAGACATATACTAATACAATCGTTTCCCAATAGGTGGCAGCATGCAGGCCTCCTTAGTTACTAGGACGGCTATGGCTGTGTCCGCATGTCAAATTACCGTATTGCTGAGCATCACGGACATGTCTATTCAAATGGTTTACGCCTGTAACCATGTATTGATTAAAAATGCAGGCAATGTACTTACTTATATTATTGATACACACACAGCTTAGGTGTACATTGCTTGTTTATTATCCTGGTAATACCCCTGGTGTCAAGGGGTAATGTGTGAAGAGAATGTTGCGTGTCGTGTAGGATTCCAACCCACACTCAGTGTTGCCAACATTGGAAAACGCAAAACCAGAAGATCCTAACTGATGTTATTTTGGGGGTCTCGGATTACTCCCCCAGAAATTCTTTTACAAATAATCTGTAAGATTTATATAATATTGCTATATTAATGGTATTGCAGGGTTGCCAACATTGGAAAATGAAAAACCGGCCGGAAGATCGATGGAAGGTGATGATGGGACATAAAATATTGTACAGCTTATGGCGAAACCATAAGGGTTGGCAACCCTGCACACTTCTTGCCATTCCGCGGCTAGCATCTTAACTGTTACATCATCTAGGTTCCCTGACGCAATCACCCCGTCCATGCCTGCCTGTCCCTGCGGCTTCTTACCTGGATGGTAAGTGCAGACTACTACAATAGTAAATTCTTACACTCAACTGTGTCTAAATACTGACCATCTGCCACTGCAGATTTGTGATCTAACAAGCTGAACTATGGTGACCAGCGAAAATAAAACAAGAGTGGTCAGCAAAATTCAGTTAGATTCTGCCTAATGTTGCATAGTCTAATGGTTTCGGATTTCTGTATTTTGTCTGAGATAAATATATTAGATCGATCACTAGTATCTACTTTAGATTAGTTCAAAGTTACTTTCATTTTAACTGGTAAACTTTTTAGTTAGTTTGAGTGCAAACACTGAAAATTAATTTTGGCAAGCTTGCCAAAATTCTGACACCATAGACTTCTGCAGAAACAGGTTTTGTTAAACTGACTCAGTATTGCCTTCTACACAGAAACAAATGCATAATAAGTGCATCCGTATCTAAGTTAGATATATAGAATCAAATCTAAATATTATTATTACATTACATAGGAACACAAGACAGGAAGTTGGATCGAGCCAATAACTCTGGCTGGCCCCCTAAAGAGACCTACCGCATAGTTTATTTGAGCAAAAATAGGAGGTGGAGTGGGCAGAAGGAGGGCGAGCAGGAGGCCACCTGGAGGGAAGGCGGGGAGTAGGGCTGCTTGGAGCAGCTAACCTGCCCTCCAGGCCGCACACCAACCACCAGCTCCACCTACCCAACACACTAAACTTATACAAGTTGTCCAGGAGTTGGGGAGAAGACAAGTAGAGAAGGATAATAGGATAATTACATTGCATGAATAATATACGCATAAGAGTTTATACATAACAACATTTTTGGTTTTGAAAATTGTATGCTTCATCGGAGTATGCAGCTTTAAATTCCTCTGAGTCAGCTAATATGAAAGTCAGCCGAAATTTTGTTTAGTTGTCACATAGGATGGTTTGGGACACTAGTGGAAAAGGCGGTTAATCTAGAAAAATATCCGAACCAACGATGTTCCCCTGGTACTGTACAAAACATTCACCCTGCCAAGCATTGGTGGAACTGAGTGACATATAGAGACATAATGAGTGACAGACAGAGGCAAAATGAGTGATATGCAGAGGCAAAGTAACTGATAGACAGAGGCAAAGTGAGTGACATATAGAGATTTAGTGAGTGACAGACATAGGCAAATAAGTGACAGACAGAGACACAGTGAGTGACAGACAGAGACATAGTGAGTGACAGACAGAGACATAGTGAGTGACTGACATAGGCAAAGTGAGTGACAGACAGATACATAGTGAGTGACAGACATAGGCAAAGTGAGTGGCAGACATACATAGTGAGCGACAGACAAAGGCAACGTGAGTGACAGACATAGACTTACTGAGTGACAGACAGAGACATAGTGAGTGACAGACAGATGCAAAGTGAGTGACAGACAGATCAGATATGACATACAAAGATAGCAGTGATTGTTGACAGCCAGACTCAAAAAGGAGTGACACAGATGCAACAGGAAGCGGCAAGCAGAGAAAGGGTGGGTGACAGACAGGTTTGTAGTGAGTGACAGAGAGAACCTTACCTTAAATTTCACAGTTGGTTGGTTGGTTGTTCGAGTGTTACGCCCTAGCAACACCTAAAGTCATATCAGGATGAATTACACAGAGACAGAAGAAGGTGACATACAGATGTAGAAGTGAGTGACATCCAGGCCCAGATATGACTGACACAGAGATGTAAGTGGCAGGCAGAGGCGGAGTGTGTGACACAGGCAGAGTGAGTCAATAGTAGTGGACTACACGCTTCATCATCATTATCATCACTCCCTTAACTCCCAATAGCCGGTGTTTACTTTTTGTGCTGGGAAGGGGTCATTAAACAAACAAACAAACAACCCCTTAATGGCGAGTATTGTTGGAGCACCACATATCGATTTTACAACCAGTTTTCTCCAGTCTTCTCCAGTTTTCCATGTTCTCTAACTGCCCTCTGGGACTTGCCAAACTCCAGGGCCCGTATGCATGGAGCGGTGTTAGCGAGCCAAACCGCGTTTAGGGTGGGATTTCAGGTTTAGCGCCGAAAAGTTGGTATGCATGGAGTAGTGTTAGGCCTAACACCGCGCGTTTAAACTCGGAAATTCTAACTCTGCTCATAGCAGGTTTACAGCGGTGTTAGTGTTAGATTAGTGTCAGGATGAAGCCCAAATCTATCCAATGCTATCATATTTAACAGAATTAAATATGCAATAAGTGAAATTTAATCAAATTAACCCTAAAAACGAAGCGATATTAACGCTACTGCCGCATTGGCGGTGATATTAATATTGTCGAATTGACGAATGCAAGCAACCCCTGCTTCGACGTCGATATCCATACTGTCGCATATCAACAAAACACACATCGCCGCCGCCGCCGCCGAATCGGCGGCTATATATTAGGCCCAAATCTATTAAATGCTGTCATATTTAACAGAATTACATATGCAATAAGTGAAATTTTATCAATTTAACCCTAAATTCGTATTGGTGGTGATATTAATATTGTCGAATCGACGAATGTCAGCTAAACAAATCACTGACGCTGACTCGGCGCAGAGGGATTTCCCATATCTATAAATACAATCAGATTTAGCTAACAGTCACCGTTTAAGCGCCCATGCATACGGCTTGACATAGTTCTCGACGACGCCGATAACCGGTGGTAGCTACCCTGTGTTAGAGCGCTAACACCACACGCCACTAACACTGCTCCATGCATAGCGGCCCAGGTGTGTCCATTCCCTGATGTTGTTTTCCCACCTCTTCCTTTGTCCGCTTTCTCTTCTTCCCCCTTTCACCGTGCCTCACAAGGTGGTTTTGGTCAGACCGGATGAACAGTAAATATGGCCATATCACTTAAATTATAATGCTTGGCTTGTATAATTGACGCGCGTTGAAACTTCCATTTCTGGCATACACAATGCAGTCATCCGTTATTTAAGCAACATCGCCTCCATCTTTAAACCCAGCCACACACTCCGGGATTCTACTGAGGCCGTGTTAACCAGAGACTGACAGCAGCAGTGACAGGAAGCAGTTAAAAAAAACTAACAAATGCTACCCTTTCTCGCAGCACTGTCCGGCTTGACCGAAGCTGCAAGGTGCACGAGGTACAGAAGGGGCTTCACACAGCTTGTTCCAGGTTTGAGGATCGGGAGGAGGGGGGAGTTGAGTGGGGAGGGGAGAGAGGGAGGGGAGGGAAAGGAGATGGGGAGAGAGAGGGAGGGAAGGGGAGAGGGGAGGGGAGAGGGGGAGTGGGATGAGGGAACCGGGAGCGGGAGGGAGGAAGAAGGGGAAAGGGTGGGGGGGGAGGGGAGAGGAGAGGAGAGGGGAGGGAGGGCCAGAGGAGGGCAGAGGGGAGGGGAGGAGTGGGGATGGGAGGGAAGAGGGGAGGGAAGGGGAGAGGAGAAGGGATTGGAGAGGAGAGGAGATTGGAGAAGAGAGGGGATTGGAGAGGGTGGGAAGAGGAGAGGGGAAGGGAGAGGAGAGGGGAGGGGAGAAGGGAGAGGAGAGGGGGAGGGGAGAGGAGAGAGGAGGGGAGGGGATGAAGGGAGGGGGAGAGCAGGAGGGGGAAGGGGAACGGACAGGGGGAGGTGAATTCTTAAGTACCCACCATCCCCTGTTGGAGAGCGAACAAAGGAAAAGCTGGGTCACGATAAAGGGTGGGGAACTAAAGTAGGCCCTATTGAAAAAGAAAAGTGGATATTGCTAGTTGCTGCGGAGTTATATAGTGACGTCACCAGACAGTAGTCTTATTCGGCTGAGTAGAAAATATAATTGTTCTAAAAGTTACTCACGCACAATGAACAGGTGAGCGTAGAGGTTCAAGTTGCATAACGTGATGCAGCCTTGACATTTTCAAAACCAAAGCACTCACAAAGACTTAGAAACTCGGGCGCAAGTGACAGCGTAGACTCCAGGGGCCATATGCATGGAGCAGTGTTAGGGAGTCAAAACGCGTTTATGGTGGGATTTCTGGTTTAGCGCGGAAAAGTTGTTATGCATGGAGCAGTGTTAGGCCAACACTGTGTGTTTAAAGTCGGAGATTCTAATACCTGCTCATATCTGGTTTACAGCGGTGTTAGTGTTAGGTTAGTGTGACGATAGTGCCCAAATCTATTCAATGCTATCATATTTGACAGAATTAAATATGCAATAAGTGAAATTTAAGCAAATTAACCCTAAAAATGAAGCGATATCAACGATGCCGCCGTATTGGCAACGTTATTCATATTGTCGAATCGACGAATGTAAAGTAAACAAATCGCCGCCTCCGCAGCGACGTCGATATCCATACTGTCCAACGTCAAGTAATGATGGCCGCCACCGTCGCCGCCGAATCGACGGCAATATATTATACCCAAATCTATTCAATGCGATCATATTTGACAGATTTACATACGCAATAAGTGAAATTTATTCAAATTAACCATAAAATCAAACCGTTATTTACGCTACCGCCGCATTGGCGGCGTTATTCATATTGTCAAATCGAGGGATTTCCCAAATCTATAAATACATTCACGTTTAGCTAACACTCACCGTTTAAGCATCCATGCATACGGCTTGACATAGTTCTCGACACCGCCGATAACCGGTGTTAGCTACCCTGTGTTAGAGGCTTAACACCACACGCCGCTAACACTGCTCCATGCATATGGCCCCAGGATAGAGGCGTGCCAGTGGTGGCACCACCGGTGACGTGGTTGGAGATGGGGGGGGCATACATCAAGTAAGCCATCCCATCAGTATTCATGGGAGGAAATAAACATATAATCCCTTTCGTGCCTTTATACTCGCATAATGCTTATACATCACATATGTAAATAGAAAAGAATAGAATACATGGTGCTTAATCGGTAACAGTGCAAGTTTCCCATGCGAGAGGTCGGGAGTTTATAACCCAGCTTAGTCAAACCAGTGCCTTAGAAAATTGATATTGTCACTCCATAGCCTGGCATTACTAGGATAGGGAAAGGACTGGTTAGCTGGTCAGCTCCGAATCACGATAATATAGCGATATAGCGAATGGTAGACAGGAAGTGTGAACACTTATTTGTCTCTCTTTTTTTTTTTTTTGGTACATTAGTTGTCCCAAGCAGGGGACATCCCAGTCACAGACGACTGGTCTTCCCCACTCCACTGCTGGTTGATAGAAAGCCCGAGCCTACACTTTTACCGACCCAAGGGATTTTTAACCTCCCACACCACATAGACATGGTATGAGAGCAACCGGCCTTTGATGACACTGTAAGTTATACACAGCGGTGGAAATCCAAATTGGCAGAGCTGGGGGCACGGGGAACCTGAGTCATGGTGCTGATGGACTGGTGTCTCTGTGGGGCAGCACTATAAAGTGTCCATGAGTGTGCTCTGTCACAAGTCGATACTCATCCTGTTATGACCCAAGATGTTGCCAGGATGTAAAACCCCAACGAACAAGCAACTATTCCCATTATCGCAATCGTTATCTTTCCGATAAACTCACCGACTGCCGACCCGTTTTTAAAGGAGATACGATTACAGTAAAACTTCTCTAACCGACCACCTCCACAGATCGACCACTCCCTTATATGACTCGCTTTATTTGGGTCCCAACGATACTATTGTAACCATACTCTAACACACTAAATGGACTACTTAAAGTCGGTCCCAAGGTCAGTCAATTTAGAGAGGTTTGAATGTGTATATACTTGTCTTTATATGTTATAGTGGCCGGATACAGGTGGCGCCAACATGTGTTATGGATAGGAACTAGGTTATAATGCGGAACATTATAATACAGAACGGTTTCGAATGGACTGAGTGAACCCATCATAAGCCACCTCTGCCTTATTCAGCATATTACATATGCAAAAACATGTCTTTCAATAGTAGAGTCCCCCTTGGAAGAGCATTATAAAAATCGTATATGACTTATAAGAAGTAATGTCAATGTCTTCGATCTTAGTTTTTAGGAGAAATTTAGATGGCATTTTTGTCAGCAGATATGATTTGTATATATATATATATATATATATATATATATATATATTTATAGGATGTATAATGAATTATGCAGGTATAAAACAGGCGGAGTTTCATTATTATTTATTATTTTGTATACTTTATTACGTATATTATTGTCCAATCGCTGACCTGCCCGGGATTTGCCCCGGCTAGCCAGGCCCGAGCGCCACCACTGGGCGATATCTGCCCCGGGCAGTCACTCTGCCGCTACATTTCAAACTATAGGGGTTATGTCCTTGCTGCTACCCTTAAGGGAATCCGTAGGGCCAAGGGCGACACTCCCCGCCAGGCAATGCCTCTGCTCCCACATATGTTGCGGAAAATCTTCTCCCTCCTTTCTGACAACCCTGGCCATGTAGCATGGAGGGCGGCGGTCCTCTGCTCCTTTAGGGGATTGTAGTGGTCTGCACTGACCTCTCAGGCAAGTAACCACATAGACAGGTAGGCGTGGGGAGTGTATTGATATCAGGGAGCCTAGGTGGTGTAATGGTTAGCACACTGGCCCGGAATGCAAAGAGACGTGGGTTCGAGTCCCGCTCTAGGCACAGTATTTCCCATTTTCATCACCCCCATGACAGGATTATTACGCAAGTCTCAGGTTACCATGTCAGACTCCACCCTCCTCAGATCGGACTTCTCGTTCCATGACTGGGGGATGCTGCTGACTGTGCGCCGTTCGAAAACAATTCAATTTACGGAGCGTGTGCTTGAGATTCCGATCGCCAGGTGTTGCGACACCACTCTCTGTGCGGTCCACTTGACCGAAAGGCATTTTCACCAGATCAGGGCGGGCCCGTCTGACTCTGCTTTCCGCATACCATGTTCTGGGGGGGTCTCCTCTCCTTTTCCATATGACTGTTACCAGGAGACCCTCAAGATATTCTCCACCAGGGCTGGCTTTGACGCGTCCACCCTCTCGTCTCACTCCTTGAGGAGGGGAGGCTGCACCTTCCTATCCATGTGCGGGGCCACAATCGAGGAATTGAAGGCCAGGGGGGACTGGGCCTCTGAGACTGTCTACAGCTACCTTAAGACTCCCCTAGGGGTTAGGATAGTGAATGACTTGAGGGTGGCCGCGGCACTATGCTCGGAGGATGCGGGTGTTGGGTTGGGGGGGGAGACGCTTAGGCGTTCTCCTTTGGCCCTTTTATTGTGCATGTCCTAGACGCTCAATAAAGTGTCCGACCCAACACTCGTCTTCCTTCTCTACTTATTACATAGCCTAACTTTATAGGATGTATAATGAATTATGCAGGTATAAAACAGGCGGAGTTTCATTATTATTTATTATTTCGTATACTTTGTTAGGTATTTTATTGTCCATTCGCTGACCTGCCCGGGATTTGCCCCGGCTAGCCGGGCCCGAGCGCCACCACCGGGCGATATCTGCCCCGGGCAGTCACTCTGCCGCTACATTTCAAACTTTACCGATATGCCCCTTTTATTGTGCATGTCCTAGACGCTCAATAAAGTGTCCGACCCAACACTCGTCTTCCTTCTCTACTTATTACATAGCCTAACTTTATATATATATATATATCTATATTTTTTTTATTTATTTTTTTTTTTTTTAAAGAATATTTTAATTATTCAGCTTGGTTAAGTGTTTTCACGTTTTTTCACCGATGTGCAGTAGTGGTCATAATCCATATGGATTGATTTCCTTTCCCGCTTTTTACATTTGTAATACCTTGTACTCACGTAAGTAGTGTTTTAATCCAGAATGACTAATAATGTTAGTTTACTTTGTCAGGTTTTTTTTATCATACGTTTGAATGTTAGGTTTATGGAGAATTTCTATGGATTTCAGATACTCCATTTTCTTTGTTGTCATTTTCAGCTCATTTTGCTTCAGACTAGAGACACCTCGCATTATTTCATCTGCACATTGTGCCTGTCACTTTCAATTTGACTTGTTGTTATTGACGGTTTATTTACCCTGTCCATAACATATAAATTCATGATAGAACTTGTTTGCAATGCTGAACAATGTTGTCTTGAATGATTGGTTAGTAATATGGTCATTAGTTATTTAGTATGGTGTCTCCTATTGGTTTGTGATGTGCTATGGCTTACTCACTGTGTATCCCTTCATTGTATGGTAAATAACTAACTGACCTGCCCTGTTTGTACACTCTGGTGATATGGTGTGTGGACAATTTATCTTCTCAGCACCGCCCGGTAACACGCCTTGTGATGATATTTGGGCAGACTTCTCCCAGGCAGATCAAATTTGATTAATTAATGTGTCTCTTTAACCTTTGTGGGATTAATGGTGTCTCTTCTATAATAAAGAAGTCCACTTAGCCACACTAAGTGGCATGTGAAGTATTTGTGTCCATACATTATTGCATGTGTTTTGATCTTTATAGTTCTATATTTGTGTGAGTTAGTTGTTTTCTTAAAATGAGGTGCTGAGTGGCACACACAAAAATTAAGTTATTTTAAAATAGAATTGGAGTTAATACAAAAACAAGGAACGCTGACCTTTAGGAAATTATCAAGGCACCCTCAAGATAATGCTCTCAAATACAACAACATATTAGAAAAAGCATGGGCTGATGATCCAGGGAAATTTGACCCCTTATTGACGACATGCTACTAATTATTCCTTGTATTGCTTATTTACTTGCACTCAAGCAAAAATTAGAGACAAATAAGTGTTCACGCTTCCTGTCTACCATTCGCTATATCGCTATAAATAGGATAAGTGGAATTTAAGACACTGGGTCTTATTAACTAATTATATCGCCCCCGTCAGATTATATCCGTGTCTATATTGAAAGGCCCAAAAGTGTGCCTAGGAAAGTCTGCCTAAATGCAATGTACTTAAACCATACACCTTTTTCACACGCCTAAGCTTCATACAAACAAACAAAAATAACATACTATATCTAGATTAAAACACTGATTGCATGGGTACATGGTCTTAGAAATGATACCTACGCACAAAATATAATCAGAAATTAAACAAATTGGTAAAGGAAATCAATCTGTATGGATTAGGATAACTACTGCACAACGGCGAAAACAAGTGCATGCACTTAACCGAATAAACAAACGATCACTAAACAAAATCAATAGATGAAAAGAAATCAATGTTATGTTGGTACAACTGTCACGTTGCTACAAGTGCCATGCGGGTGCGAGCGTCTGTGGTTATAAACATCATTTGAATACAAGGTCACATGGCAACAGACGTCATGGAGCTACACACGTCATATAGCTGCAAGTATTCGATGAGTATAACCAGAATGTGGTACAAGTATGTTCTGAATACAAGCGCCATGCAGTTGCAAGCTTTGTGTGGTTACAAGCATCATGTGAGTACAAAGGCATGTCGCAACAAATGTCACACATACATGTCTGCAAGCGCAACTTAGCAATCAGCATCAGACAGGTACAAATGTCAGCCGCCTACAATTGACTTACAGATTAACTTACAGATCCTCTTCTGACTGATCTAGGCCATATTGGGCCTCTAATGCCAGCTCATTATGGTAAAAAAGAAATATTTTGTTTGCACACTTATGGAGGTTGACTAAGCCCTGAAGTCATGTAATTGTGAGTGTCCTCTCCAATGTCTATCCAGCCTTCTGTAAAATGTTGGTGTTTCAAGCACTTGCTCTGGAAGACTGTTCCATGTCACATATGTTACAAGTGTCACATATGTTACAAGTGTCACATATGGCAATAAGCATCAGGCAGCTATAAGCATCCGATGGCTACATGTGTCAGACGGCTATAAGCGTCACATGACGATAAGCATCACGTGGCTACAAGCATCAGAAAGCTACAAATGTTAGACGGATAGTAGCGTTACATATGATGATAAGCATCATGTGGCTACAAGCATCAGATGGATACAAGCATCACATGGATACAAGCATCACATATGGTAATAAACATCATGCGGCTACAAACATGACCATGTAATGTTATCTAGAATAACGACTATACACGTTGGCGTCTCATTGTATAATGACTTTATTCAGGTCAAACCCACACCATGCCAGTCACGCGCTACGCGGTGCCTCACGCGTCATGCCCCCAGCCAGCACCATACATCACAGCTACCAGTGTCAAACGGCTACAAGCATCACATATGGTAATAAGCATCACATGGCTACAAGCATCATATGGTTACAAGCATCACATATGGCAACAAGCATCACACAACTACAAGCGTCAGACTGCTACAACTTACAAGCGTCACCAAGCAATAAGCATCACACTGCTACAACCGTCAGATGCCTACAAGCGTCACATGGCAATAACCGTTCATCTGCCTTGATTATCGACTGAGCCGGACATGGTCATTGCCACCTACGTCTTCCATTTATCGCCCTTGCCACGCCCCCCCCCGCCCCCCCCACCACCATCTACTCTCCTTATTATCACCCCCAGGTGGACGCCGTACCTGAGTGCATCGATACAGCTGTCAATAAGTGACAGCAGAGCCCAGATGCTGTCAGGTGACGCCGAGGTGTGGCCGCGCAATTACGTCATCGACGCAGAGAGAGAGCAGTGACGATCTACCAAAATGGGTGACGGATGCTCAACTCATTTGGCCATCCTGCCTGGTCTGTACAGCACCATGTACTGCATCTAGTAACTCTGCGGAGTCTGGTTGATTCACCCTGATTGGTGAGAGTGTAGTGTGGGTGTCCACCTCCAGTAAGGGGGTCATAGTGGCTCCCCGTATTGAGGAAGCTACAAGTTACAATTAGGCAGCACATTTCCCACATTCCCTCCGCCCCCGGTACTAAAGGTAAACCGATCATGGCAATAAAACCATGTCAACCTGTCAGTAAGGAGCCATTGCTATGCCATTGTCATGCAGAATAGTAACACAATTAGTGGATGTGGTGTATGTGAGCAATCAATTGGGAATTCCCACCACCAACTTGCCGTCTGGTGGTAGTGTCAAGAACCAGTGTTTTGGGTGGGAGGTCACTGCGCATGCTTCATATTCAAGGTCAATTCCTATCTACTTCACCCAACTCCATATGCAGAGACGCTAACATTGTGTGACCAAAAATAGGAAGATTTTTACATTTTATTAGGAAGATAAGTCTTTGTGTGGGAACAGGTGGTATGACAATCGGACATATATCATAACATAATATAATCATACAGACCGTAATCGATTAACACGACCCGGGCGACTCGGGTCACCCAAGTCATCAGAATTTCAAATCGAACACCGCAAGTGGAGTCGAGAAATACACATGCCGTGTGCAAAATGATCCGACCCCAGTAACCCACCTCCTTGCTGGGGTTTGCTAGGAGCAATGACATCATATTTGTGCTGGTACCTGTAGGATAACAGCTACCGGTACAACTCCTACATGTTGTTTTAATGCTTTCCTTTTTAATAACCCAGATTTTCAGGTTCTACAATCATAACATACTTTAAATCCTATTTTGCTGTACTTCTATCGGTTATTGAAAAAAAAAATTAAGTTTCAGATTAAACCACCATTTTGTCCACCCCGAGCATATTCGTTTATTCAACCCGAGTCTGTAGGATGTGCGCATGCCCCAAAAAGTGGCTCGGGTGACCCGAGTTGATTAATCGATTACGCCCACTGTAATGTTGAATCCTCTACTCCAACTAATAGATTTACCACTCGTTGTGGTCGCCAATTATGTGAAAACTAGGTCTCCATAAGTAATGTTGAATTCTTCCTCCAACTAATAGATTTACCACCTGTTGTGAGCACCAGTATGTAAAGTCTACAGCTCGAATGTGTGGTTGTGTAGGCAGGCTATAGCGAAATCAATACAGACAGAGAGAAAGGAAGGAAGAGTATAAAGTGTGAAAGAAGAGGGAGAGTCAAGCCCTCTGGTTTATTATTTATATGGTACATGGATTCAGTGTAGAGTATCACCCAACCCTATTCTCAAAATGAGAAACAAGCATTCTTAGCTCTACTAATAGGGATCAAGCATTCCTGGTCCCCATGGTTACCAGTGATCTGCCCACCACCACCAAGCTGTGTGGCTCCCCTGGCCACCACCTGCCATGAGCTTGTGTGTGGTGATCCTGACTAGCAGGGGGGGGGGGGAGGGGGTAGGCCCTGAGTGCCCCTTAAACACAGCCCTGCCAGCACCACTATGTCTATTTACATCTCACTCAGGCACCACCAGCACCTACATATACACAAACATACAGCTGGTCATGTATACCCGATCAGTAATAGAACATTTGCATTCCCTCACCGATGCAGTAAATCGGAATATTTTACAATACAATATATAATGTGTATATAATTATGTTATATACTTGTTCATACAAGTCCCACCATGTATCCCAGTTTGTGTCTATATGTCAATTACTAGGCTCTGCTTGCCACCTTGAGCTAGTGATGAAGTTGCTGTAACTTGTAAGGAGCTGATTTGGCCTTTTGGATTAGCAACAACAATATTTAGGAGGGTGAGAGTGAAAATCAGAAGATTTACACATGGAATCGTAATATCGGAAGAGAGCAGCCAAAACTGGAAGTCTTCCAACAAAATCGGAGCAGTTGGCTTCTCTGCATATGGCGCTACTATTGAGTGAATCAAAGACCCTAAAATACTAAGACGGCTCACTCCCTATCTCTCCATTGGTAATGTAAATTTTGCAGTGTCACCTTGTGGTGGGTTTGATCAGCCCGGCTGCTGGTTGGTGTTTCACATGTAAACACATACAATTATATTATACATGAGATAGGTAAGTATGAATACACATCAATATGAAATTGCTATGAACAAATACACATCATCATCAGCATCATCATAGCATGCATCATCACACATCTTTCACATCCATATATACATTCATACATATAATATAGCACCTGTTTAACCAAGGGAACAGCCAGCGCACCAAGTGGTGGGTTTGATCATTTTGATTACACAGTACAGGCTGAGTGAGCCGTCTTAGTATTATAGGGTCTTTGAGTGAATCAACTAAGAGTAAGACATACTACTTAGTGTTCCCTTCTCCTCTGGCTCATGATGTGTTTGGATTTAAGAAGTGTTAGATATGGAGAATCAAATCTAGATAAATATCTTGATTTCGAAAATGTGATGCTTTCATCAGACTATGCAGCTTTAATATTAAAATCATTATCTTAAATCTGCTCGAACACCCCCTGTTTTTAAACATCTCGTGATTCATTTTCGCCAATTAATTAGTTTCAGATTCCTGTACAGTTCTCTGCGAATAAATGGCTGTTCTATTTAGGGATGTCGCTGATTAAAATTTGGGAAGAACTATGTGATCTTTATTTGCTCTGAGTATTAGTGCCTGTCTGCTTTACATAAATGTAGAGCATTAAATAATCAAACATGAATTGATGTATATTATTGTCTTATGCGACATGAGATAATAATGTAATCCTGAATTGATTATTTAGTCGCCTTTATTGTGTGTTTTTTTAATTAAGCACAATTTATGCCAAAAGGTAGATTACCTGAGTATGTGTGTGTCAACTTGAGAGGACAGACTTACATCTAGGCCTAATTCTGTAGAAAAAAAATTGAAATGAGTATGTGACTTATATGGAAAGGGAATTTATTTTGAATATGCATGGCGTATTTATCTTATAATATAATGTGGACTGCTTTCCATACTTTTGTATCCCGATCTTCCGCACGGAAATACTGCGCTCTGCCGATTCAGCCACTGCGTGCGGTACTATCTTTGTTTTGATTGTTGGTGTTTTAAGTCCTAGCAACATACATGGTTATATCAGGACAGTGCTGAGCTATGTCTATTTGCCAGGTAGTTGACTATGGGAGACCAGCGTAGCACCACCCGCCCTAGACGGCTAATGGCCGTGTGTTGACACAGGGTGTGTGCGTATAGCATGTGTGTGTGTGTGGTCTCACTGCCCCCGGACCTTCAGAAACTCTAAACCATCGGACTATGCAACTTTAATATCGGAGCCGACTCCATTAGATCCAAGTTGTTTCAGTATCTACCCGTAATAACGCGCACCTAGCGGCCGCAGGTCACAACTGACCAGAACTGGCAACAACTGGCCAGACTTGGCTGCAAAACTAATATAAATTGTCCTACATTGCTGGCAAGGCACATAGGATATTAGATAAAAGATTCACCCCATACTTCCAGTACAGGGGTGAAAACCAGCCTTATATAAAAACGGTCAACAAATCGGGCTAATGAAATGAGTCTTTATGAGAGCCTAATTTCACAATCTAAGAAGCAACATTTATTCTTTGTATATGTCTTCATGTTTACCCGCTACTTTTGAGGTGGAAAATATAATAAAACATATACTTTAATGCAATTTAAAAGTGAAATCGATGGCGTTCTCTGGCTGACATCTTGTCTTTTTGCATTCTCTCCCATTTCACCAACTCTGTTCTGATATAAGTAACCATTTGACACTGGTGCCAGGCATTCTACTTCTTGTTCCATACTAATGCTACTTTCGCCTGTATTTATATAAGGCTGGTCTTCACCCGTGTACTACAAGTACCGGGTGAATCTTTTATCTAATAGGATATAAAAGCAAGTGTGAGAACGCTGACTTTATTGCGGCCACATCCAGGACGAGTGGCTACATTTGTATCTATCCAAGGCAACTAGCTGATGTGGTCACGAAGACATGTCAAGGAAAAAGTAAAGCGTGTTATATTTAATGACGCATTGATTTTTATCATCGGCAATTGGATGTCAAACATATGGTCATTCTGATATATTTCTTTGGAGGAAACCCACTGCCACCACATAGGCTACTCTTTCTCTTTCCGATAAGCAGCAAAGGGTCTTTTATATGCACTTCCCCACAGACAGGAAGTACATACCACAGCCTTTGATGAACCAGTTGCCGACCACTGGTTTGGAATAGAAAATAGACCACACTGCAAATGGATTCACTGAGAAGGATCGATTGGAAGGTAGTTGACAATGGGAGATTAACAGGTAGACACTCTACCACAGGTAGACAGATTAACAGGTAGACACTCTACCACCTGAGCTTTCCCGACCCCTCATGTCAAGGAAAGAAGTATAAAGTGAATGAGCAATTAGCGAGCATAAACAAACAGTGACAGATAGAGGTAGGAAGGTTCACCGGCTAATGCTCGGGATGTGAAGGAGGTGTCAAATGGTTGAGTATCCAAAGAAGAGTGACTGCTGAGTGTCGACAGGAATGAGCCATGAGGTGTGATTGGCTGAGTGGTGATTGGCTGACCGGGAGGGCCAGTGGGTGAAATGGGCATAATAGAGAGCCTGATGTGTGAGTGGCAGGTCATTACCGGCGGGGGGAGGGGGGTAGGCGGGGAGGGGGAGGGTTGTAGCTCTCCATGCCCCAGCAATGCGCTGTAAATGACAGCAACGGGCTGAAAATTACTTAAATAGTAACAATTTACCTAATTAGCCATAGCTGTCCACAAATGACTGCTCATGGGTTGAATTACTAGAAATTGCTGCAAATGACCAGAAATGGGAGCAAAATGGCCGCAACTGCGACCAACTGACATCACACAGCGCCATTTTTTCTTTTCTTTTCTTTTCTCAACCAGACGCGATGGCTGAATGAGTTGAGCGTCCGCCTCTCGTTCTGGTAGGTCGTGGGATTGGAACTCGCGGGATCGAACCTTGGCCGAGTCAAACCAATGAAATTGATACTTGTTGCTACCTAGCCTGGCGCCTCGGCATTATTGGGATAGGGCAAGGAGCAGTGGAATGAGGAAGATCAAGTGTCCACAATTGAAATGTCCTTTGCTTAATCAGCTAATGTACACACACAAAATTGTTACTGACGTTATAACGAGAGGATATTGAATGAGACAACGTTAATGGAGGAGTTGGTGTACATACATACATATATACATATATACATCATACATCAGCTGTACATACAAACATACATACATACACACATACACACATACACACATACACACATATAAGTGGTTAAAGTCTCTCCTTGCTGCTTTGTGCCAATCATGCCCAGCCAGCCACTACCTGCTCTTATCCATCAGCCAGCTGGTGCTCACACCGTCAGGCTAATTACTCCTGCAGCCACTCCTGCAGCCACTCGCCCAAAATAAAACATGTAGACAGTCGGTGAGTAGACAGAAAAAAAAGCCCGCCATAAAAGGCGGAAGTTGTGCATCAAACTGACACCGTGCGCATGCGCCGCCTGTTTCAGAGTCTGGGAACACTCATATTTAGTGAGGCATCTAATTAATTCGCCTGTGCCATAATCACCAGGTTACCCCCCCCCCCTCTCGCCTCCCCCCCCCCCTCCATTTTCCTTGCTGATAGTTTCAGTAATTTGATAGATGAACAAACTGGAGCATTCTGATGAGATTATTTTGTGTGGTTTGGCTCGGTGGTGTGTGTGTGTGTGTGGGTATCGGTAGAATGCATCTTATTTTGGACATAGATGAAATGGATATCCATGGTTTTCTTGTCTCTCTCTCTTGCTGTTCCCCTATTTACACCAGGTTGACTTGCTTTATTTTGTGTGCTATGAACAAACCTCAGCCATCAGGTTGTTTTCCTTTCTGTTTATTTGTTGGGGCATTGCGGCATATCTACCATCCTATATGACCAGACGGGATGACCGAATTAGTTTAGCGTCCGTCTCCCATTTTGGTTTTGGTAGATCGTGGGATTTGAACCATGGTCGGATCAAACCAATGACTTAAAGATTGATACCTGTCACTTCCTAGCCAGATACTCGGCATTATTAGGATAGGGCAAGGACCGGTTGGCTCAGTGTCAGGATAATGTGACTGAGTGGGATATCAGGTCATGGTGCTGGCAGCCTGGTCTCCTAGTGGGGCAGCACTAGTATAAAGTCGCCATGAGTGGGCACTGTCACAAGTTAGTACCTGTCCGGATATGACCGTAGATAACCAACCAGCCCCCCCGGTGTCATCTCACGTAGCAGCTTTACTCAGACACGGTGACATGGTCTCGTTACCCTACTTCCGGTGTGCACTAATGGCTGTAATCAACTCCACAGGTACAGAAAGACGGACACTCAGAAGGGAAGTCGCCTGCGTTAGACACCACTGCTGAGACCGGAAGTACCAGAGACAGTGACGGTGCGCATGAGCAGGGTTCGACGTGTGCCGTGTGCACACGTGCCTTTGGCAGTGGGAATGCCCGAAGGAAGAAGAAACATTGCCATCTACCTCGTTTATGTGGATTGGTTGATTGTTGGAGTTTTACATCCTGGCAACATCTAAGGTCACATCAGGATGGCTACCGACTTGTGACAGTGCAGACTCATGGTGGCTTTATAGTGCTGCCCCACTGGAAGAGGAGGCCACTAGCACTATGACCTGCTATCCCACTCAGTCACATTATCCTGACACTGAGCTAACCAGTCATCACCCTATCCTAATAATGTTGAGCGCCTGGCTAGGAAGTGACAAATATCAATTTTATAAGTCATTGGGTTGACTCGACCGGGAACCAAACTCCCGATCTCCCGCACGCGGGTCCTGCACTCCACCGATTCCTCGCCTATGTGGAAAACAACTGTGATTTGCGAAGGCTTGATTCGGCAATGATTTACTTAAAGCTCCAAAGGCCTGAGTCTGATGGTTTTGAGTTTCTTCCATCTTCAGAGATAAATATATTATACTGATCATTATAACCCTTAAGTTTGACATAACTTTGATTTAAAATGGCTAACTTTGGAGATATTTGAAGTAAAAACATAGCAACTTAATTTTGTCAAGCACGTCTAAATTCTGATACCATAGGCTTCAGCGAAATAAAATATAGTTTGTTTTATTTAACGATGCCTCTAGAGCAAATTGATTTTATCATTGACTATTGGACATCAAACATATGGTCATTCTGACATATTTCTTTGGAGGAAACCCGCTGATGCCACATAGGCTACTCTTTCCAATAAGCAGCAAGGGGTCTTTTAGATGCACTCTCCCACAGACAGGACAGCACATACCTTTGATGAACCAGTTGTGGACCACTGGTTGGAATGGAAAATAGTCCAAACTTCAAGTTGATCCACTGAAGAGGATCGATTCAATGACCGACAGCTTCACAGGTGGACACTCTAAGACCTGAGCTACGTCCTGCTCCAGCAATAACGTGTTCTGTTAAATTGAAGTTGTGTGCCTTTCTATGCAACAAGAGATGCTTAAAACGCAAACAGTGTCTAAGTTGGATATGTAAGCTCAAATCTAGGTAATTACTTTGGTTTTGAAAATGTGATGCTTTCTTTGGACTATGTCGCTTTCACGAACTGACTTGTATGCGTGCCCTGTATGTCATGATGATATCGAAAGGTATTTATGCTTAGAATTTGATAGCCCGTATTAGGATATGTGCCGCACCTTGTATTCCCATCCAAGTACTGACGAGGCTCAACTATTACTTATCCACTACTGATTTAGTAGAATATAAGCCTGCATTATGTCTGACAATCTCCCATCCAAGTACTGACGAGGCTCAACTATTACTTATCCACTACTGATTTAGTAGAATATAAGCCTGCATTATGATGACTGCCGCACCTTGTATTTCCAGGTTCTCTCCCATCCAAGTACTGACGGGGCTCAACTATTACTTATCCACTACTGATTTAGTAGAATATAAGCCTGCATTATGATGTCTGCCGCACCTTGTATTTCCAGGTTCTCTCCCATCCAAGTACTGACGAAGCATTAACATTGGTGATTGGATTAACCAGACGGGATGGCCGAATGACCTGAGCGTCCGTCTCCCATTCTGGTAGATCGCGGGATCGAACCCTGGTCGAGTCAAACCAATCAGTTAAAATTGTATATGTGTTGTTTCCTAACCTGGCGCTCGGCATTATTACTATTAGGGTAGGGCAAGGAGCAGTGGAATGAGGAAGGCCAATTATCCACGATTTAAATTTCACCTGCTTAATCAACTAATCTACCAACAACAAAAATGAACAAAAATTAGAATCGGATTCCAATACCCTAGAATTCAGCTGAATTCGACATGAGCGCTGTTCAACAAATCAACAACAACTCAGAATGTGTGTGTGGGGGGGTTCATGGTTGATGTTCTTCTGATAATCGTCTATAAACATGAACACTTTTTATAGCGGCAACAAATAGCCTCAAGGGTTTCAAGTAGATGGGTATCATGTACTACTGATTTGCACTTGGGCGGCTAGTTAAATTAAGTGAATGTCGTCACCTCGTCCAATCGATGTCTAGGGGCCATTTAGGCTTGGAGTATCGCCTAATTAGTGTTATGTGTCAATTAATCGCATATGATTGGATGGGCTTCATGCGAGTTTAATCACTGCCGTAAATAGGTAATGAACCCGGGCTGGGAGCAAGCGATGGTGAGAAAATGGGTGAAGGTGGCTGCAGGGCACAAGGCGTCAGGAGAGAGCGCTTATTACTGAGCACAATGAGGACAGGAGTGCGCGTGTGTGTGTGGATAGGGTTGATTGGTTGGTTGTTTTACGCCCTGGCAGCATCTAAGGCGATATCAGGACGGGTACCGACTTGTGACAGTGCGCACTTATGGTGACTTTATAGCACTGCCCCACTGGGAGACCAGACCGCCAGCACCATGACCCTATATCCCACCCAGGAACACCTCCATATATTCTAGTTCAATGAGCAATTCAATACCCGCTAAGTATAAGGAACACCTGCATACCTCACCATGCAATTAGCAGTTCCTCTATGCACTCTAGTGCAATGAGCAGTTCCTCTATGCAATCTAGTGCAATGAGCAGTGCCTCTATGCACTCTATTGCAATGAGCAGTTCCTCTATTCATTCTGCTGCAATGAGCAGCTCATCTATTCACTCTAGTGGAATGAGCAGTTCGTATATACACTCGAGTGCAATGGGCAGTTCATCGATACATTGTAGTGCAATGAGCAGTTCATATGTGTACTATAGTGCAATGAGCAGTTCCTATATAGACTATAGTACAATGAGCAGCTTATCGATACACCCTAGTGCAATGAGCAATTCCTATTTACACAATAGTGAAATGAGCAGTTCCTCTATACACTCTAGTACAATGGGCAGTTCATCTATACACTCTAGTGCAATGAGCAGTTCCGTAAACCCTGAATGTAGGAAATACCTTTAGTGTAAGGAGCATATCCCCAACTGCAATAAGCACGCTCCAGAACCTTCAGTCCAATGAGCAGTAGTTCCCCACACTCTCATTACAACGAGCAGCTGCGTGAGCACTCCTCCACAGCTCTCAGAGCACTGAGCACTACCCATAGCGGTCAGTGCAGTGAGCATTCCCCCATAGCCATTAGTGCAGTGAGCAACTCCCCGTATTCGTCAGTGCAGTGAGCATGCCCCAATAACTCTCAGTGCACTGAGCAATCCCCATAGCAGTCAGTGAAGTGAGCAATCCCCCATAGCTGTCAGTGCAATGAGCACTCCATCATAGCTCTCAGTGCAGTGACCACTCCCCATATCTCTCAGTGCACTGATCAACTCCCCATAGCCGTCAGTGCAGTGAGCAACTCCCCATAGCCATCAGTGCAGTGACCACTTGGCCCATCCTTCCTCAGAGTAACGAGATACTGGGTGACCGAGTCGATTAGGGTAATCACACATAAGTGGGCGCGCCTCCTGGCCAACGCAAAAGTCAATGCTTCTTTTCAGCTTAATTAAGCATCATCACACACCGACCAGCCCGGTCGCAGTGCCACCTACCGTACAGGTGACGCATGGTGCTAACAGGCCATCACACCAAACCTCTCCACAATCTATAAATAGCAAAGACAGAGCACTTACCTAGAGTTTGCGCTACAGTCAGGACACATTTTTGGGGGGGGCTAAAGTATTTTTTCATCTGAATATGACATTTGTCAGCATGAGAGAACTGGTCTTCCGGCCATCTTACTATTGGAATTGACAGTCTAAATAATCTAAATTTGATCAGTGCTGTATTAGTTACAGCACTGATCCTGTAGAATGGGGGACATTTGGCGTAGTTAATTTTTCCGACACTTGGTACTAGTGGGCCTAAACGGCCATTGACAATGCATTGAGTTTGCCGATACGCGCAGTTCAAAACGTCAATTTTATTCAAAATTAATAGAAATTCAGAACCCGAACCGAATAAATTTAATATAATCTGTTTGTTGAATATATTTTCTATATGAGTTCCAAACGGTTTGTATCTTCTAAGTGGTGTATTTTTAGAGATATTTCACTTTTTCTATATGAAGATTGCTCACGACCATTGACAATGCATTGCGTTTGCCGGTATGCGCAGCGCAAAACGTTTATTTTATTCAAAATTAATAGAAATGCAGAAAGCTAACCTTATAAATTTATTATAATCTGTTTGTTGAATATATTTTCTATATGAGTTCCAAACGGTTTGTATCTAAGTGGTGTATTTTTAGAGATATTTCTCTTTTTCTATATGAAGATTGCTCATAGCGTTTGTGTTTAGGCCCACTAGTTCAGTTGCGACGCCAACGGCAGGAATTTGAACTAAAAAATCGGATGTTCCCCATTAAGGGAGTGGGTCCTGCTGTATAATTAATGTACAGCACCAGTCAATGTAGTTCATGCAAAAATGGGGAGCAGGACCAAGTAGAAAGTGTATACTCAGGGAAACACAAACAAACATTGAGGGTTACATTTTTTATCTTATAAAACAATGTAAGTTTATAATTGACAAAACATTGTGTCTGTCTTATAATGTTCAATATGTTTAAACAGGTTGATAGTTGTGTAGGATGTTCGATGTGTTGACGGTTTGTTCATGATGGTTAAGGGTGGTGGCAGGGGAGGTAATTCTTGTAAATATATGTTTGTAAAACAAGTAATGTAGAGGGGGATTTTATAAGTATTATATAATGTATTATGTGGATATAAATAACGGCAGCCCCTTTAATGTTTCTCTCTAACCACCTTAACATCCATAATATTCACCATGGAGCGGGCATTCTCTCCTCCCCACCTCCTCCGCGCCGTGAGGCAATGCTTAGCTTTATACTTATATAGTTTTGAAAGTTAGCAGAGTGACAGTTGGCTCACAGTGTAGAGGAGGAGGGGAGAAGACAATGCCCACTCCGCAATGAATAATAAACATGGAGGTTAAGCTGAACAGAGAGAAACAGTAAGGGGCTGCCGTTATTTATATCCATATTAATTATATATTTCGTGCATTGGTTGATTAAACGGGGGAAATTTCAATCGCAGACAATTAGTCTTTGTCATTCCGCTGCCCTAACCATTATCCTAGTAATGTCGAATGCCAGGCTAGGTAGTGACAAATATCTTTCATTTTTCTAAGTCATTGGTTTGGTTCGAATACGGGGGCTCGAATCCCACGACCTACCAAAACGGGAGATTGTGTAAATGTAGTTGTTAACGCATTCTCTACGGTGATATTTTCTAAAATGATTGAAAGAAAAAATATACGTGCATAATATGAGTAATTATACATCCATTGTTACCTGTGTGTTAAAGACGGACCAACTTCACTTGATTAAGTATAAAAGTCAGTGTTGAACTGGTTCGCCTCATATTATATTTCTTTTTGATTTATTGCTCTGGCTGATTAGACTTTAAATAATTCAACTTTTACTCATCAAAATGGTTCATGTATGAAAGAAAGCCATGTACTGAAGGTCTTATCATCGCTTTAGTATCTCAAACAAATTTATCTTCTTGTTGTATTAAACCAGAAACAACAAATTAAACAATAACAGAAAATAGTGATGGATGGATATGAACTGTTAGTGAAGCGCCCTCTGTATGCCATGACTGAGCTGGTCCTGGGCTGGGATTCAAGAGCATGCCACCTGGTGGCGAGGGAATTGTGGCGCGCCACCGCCAGGGGAGGCTCAAGTGTGGCGCTCCGTGCGGCGACTGTCTCTGTCCCTTATTAGCAGCGCCCTCTGTCCATGGCCGTGTTCTATTAATAGCTGACCGCCATCGAAGCCACCCACCCACCCACTCAGCCTGTCTGTATGTCTGCCTGTCTCTCAGCCTGTCTATCTGCCTGTATGTCAGCATGTCTGTCTGTCAGCCTGTATGTCTGTCTGACTGACTGTCTGTCTGACTGTCTGTCTGACAGCATGTCTGTCTGTCAGCCTGTCTTCTGTCTGGCTGTTCGTATGTCTGTCTGACTGACTGGCTGGCTGGCTGTCTGACTGTCTGTCAGCCTGTCTGTCTGTCAGCATGTCTGTCTGTCAGCCTGTATGTCTGCCAGCATGCATGTCTGTCTGACTGACTGACTGTCAGTCTGTCTGACTGTCTATCTGACTGTCTGTCAACATGTCTGTCTGACTGACTGACTGGATGTCTGACTGTCTGTCTGTCTGACTGTATGTCTATCTGATTGTCTGTCAGCCTGTCTGTCTGTCAGCATGTCTCGATGTCTGCATGTTCGTCTGTCTGTCTGACTGACTATCTGACTGTCTCCCTGTTCGTCTGACTGTCTGTATGTCTGTCTGTCTGCCTGCTCGTCTGAATGTCTGTCTGTATTTTATATGTTTACCTCGCCTTCTACTGGCAGAAAGGCGAGGATCACTTGGTTTCGCTTTCTTTATTTAGATTTGTAAGTCCTAGTAACATTAAAAATCCATTTGTAATGGTGCGTACGCCTGGTAACATTATATGTATAGTGTTGGCAGCACCAGTACCCGATATCCCACCATGTCAGATTATCCCAACGATAAACCATTTTAATTAGTTCTTGCCCAGGAAAGGCAGCGACAAGTTGTCAGTTTGTTAGGTTTTTTTTTACTCAGCTGGGAATTGATCCCATGACCTCCCACAATGCAATCCAGTGCAAAACCCAAGTTGTCATCATATTCGGTCCAGTGATATATTCAAATGAAAGCGCTTCTCCTAAGGCAAGGATTCCATATATTCGGTATGCAAATGCATACAAGGTACGTGGCGACTTTTCGCTGTTTGTATTGGAAACGGGTCACTGGGTTTGCATTTACACCAATCGCTCCATGTAACAAACCCAGTGCAAATGTAAACCGAGTGCGCTGTTTCTAATACAAACAGCAAAAAGTTGCCGCATACCTCATGTGCATTCTCATTCGTGTTTGCATTCACATACCACATGGATGGAATCATCATTTAAGTTGTTATCATATCTATATATATATATATATATGTTATGTATAAACTCTTATGCGTATATTATTCATGCAATGTAATTATCCTATTATCCTTCTCTACTTGTCTTCTCCCCAACTCCTGGACAACTTGTATAAGTTTACTGTGTTGGGTAGGTGGAGCTGGTGGTTGGTGTGCGTCCTGGAGGGCAGGTTAGCTGCTCCAAGCAGCCCTACTCCCCGCCTTCCCTCCAGGTGGCCTCCTGCTCCCCCTCCTTCTGCCCACTCCACCTCCTATTTTTGCTCAAATAAACTATCCGGTAGGTCTCTTTAGGGGGCCAGCCAGAGTTATTGGCTCGATCCAACTTCCTGTCTTGTGTTCCTTATGTAATGTAATAATAATATCTATATTACAAATATATTTAATGCTTAAATAGTGTCCATATCATATTCTCCATATTCATCGCAATGCATCACCACCACTGCAGTTTGCTAGTATTGATATTAAACTGGCCAGTCCGGTATGATCTTTTGTTGTCTGCTCAAATATTCATTTAATATGCACTGTCTCAATTTAATATGGAAGGGTATCAATGCCTGCTTCATCTGGGGTAGGTCACACTCAAGTGATTACACCCTGTGTAGTCTCAAACTCCTCATGAGGCAATAACTTCTTACATATTACTTATGATATTGATATCATTATCATGCTATTATTATTCTTGTGAAATGCTCTTGTTTACATTTAAATCATAATATTATATATATATATCGTGTTGGTGTTATATTTATACTATGATGTATTGTATTTATATCATGTCATTATTTCTATATCATGGTATTATATTATGCATCATGCTGGTGTTATAATACCTATATGCACACTATTCGGTTATTGTATGCATATCATGTCGCTATTTTTATATCGTGGTATTATAATCATATCGTACTGATATTACATGTACAACATACCATTTTTAATATAATGATATTACCATATTTATATCAAGCATCCGTCCTATATATAACTTTGTTATTTATATGGTTATATTTACATCACGCTGGTCGTCGACCGACGTTGAACTTAACGGCAGAACAAATCCTAATTTATATTTATTCAAAGATGTATACAGTAAAACTCTCTAAATCGACCGACCTTGGGACCGACTTAAAGTGGTCCATTTAGGGAGGTGGTCGGCTTAGGGAGTTAGAAAATGGTTACAATTGTATTGGTGGGACCCAAATAAAGCGATCGATATAGGGGAGTGGTCGATCTGTGGAGGTGGTCGGTTAGAGAGGTTTTACGATATTTACATTTTTATTTAGGCAACTTATTCATCACAATATATACAGTTTTCCAGCGCCGAGGCACCAATCAGTCGATCATCGGCATTACATTGCAGATAGGTAGCTTATCTATGCGGGTACCTAGATAGGGTGGGTTAGTCAATTGAGAAAGTAGGTTAGTGTGTTAGTGTGTTAGTGGGTTAGTGGGTTAGTGGGTTAGTGGGTTAGTGTGTTAGTGAGTTAGTGGGTTAGCCAGGAGGGTAAGATCAATATTATGTCACATATCACATATGTCATTTGTCACAGCTCTCTCCTATAGTCAGTTGCGCGTACTGTTGTGTGTTGTTTCCCGACAACCCCCGCCCCCCTGCCTCCCCCCACCCCTCTGCCTCCCTTCCCCAAGAAACTCACAGCACAATGAGACACAGTCGTCTCCCCTGAGGCCGGCGCCAGGTAATGACCTTTCCGCTGACCTATTCTCCTGCTTCTCTGCTATTGTCTTCTCTCCCTAGCCGTACCCTTTTTGTACCTCCTAAGCTTCCACTACGGAGAGCTTCTATTTATCTCTTGAATGAAAATTGCTGCAGCGGTTGGCCATCTAGGTTGATTGGTTGTTGGAGTTTTACGTCCTTGCAACATCTAAGGTCATATCAGGATGGCTACCGACTCGTGACAGTGCACCACGCCACGGGGAAATCAGGCCGCCGGCACCATGCCCTGATATCCCACTCGGTCACATTATCCTGACACTAAGATAAACCATGCTTGCTCTATCCTATTAATGCCGCGCGGAAGGCTTGGAAGTGACAAGTATTAATTTGATAAGCTATTGGTCTGACTCTACCGGGAACCGAACTCTTGATCTCCGGCACGCGAGGCATGCGCTCTATCGATTCGGCCCTCGAGCCAAGTCGGTCATCTAGGTTTGTTAGTTGAGTGTGTTAGTGTGCAGTCACTGAGTGGTATAGGGGAAAGGGGGGGGGGGGGGTATTAGGGAGGGGGGAGGGCATTGCATGTTCTCACCCAGTATCTTGAGAAATTCGTACGATAACTTACACAGGTCGAGGCCAGGACTAGGCAATCAAAAGGTATTGGTTTCTCAAGGCGTATTGGAAAACCAAGACAGTTTTCATATAGAAACAAATAGTGATAATCTGTCACATTCTACAATTTGTTTAATATTGAATAGATAACCTAACAAAACATATCATTAGAAAGGGCTTAAACAGCTGCCACTGCCATTATTCCCGGCCTACCGCCGGCCTACCCCTCCCCCCCCCCCATGACACCCGGCTTATCCGCCGTAACTTCCAGCCTACCGCGATGTGACTCCCTGCCTGTCACCGCAATGACTCCCGGCCTGTCCCCGCTGTGACTCCCGGCCTGTCACCGCCATGACTCCCGGCCTCCCACCGCCTCCGACCGCCGTGACTCCCAGCCTGTCACCACGGTGACTCCCGGCCTGCCCCCGTCGTGACTCCCGGCCTGTCCCCGCTGTGACTCCTGGCCTGTCACCGCCGTGACTCCGGCCTGTCACCGCGACTCCGGCCTGTCACCGCAGTGACTCCCGGCCTGTCACCACTGTGACTCCCGGCCTGTGACTCTCACCCTACCTCCATCCTGACTTCCGGCTGACCCCTGCTGTGACTCCCGGCCGCCCCCCGCCATGACTCCCGGCCTGCCCCCGCCATGACTCCCTTTCCCGGTCGTAACTCCTGTCTTGTCTCGGCCATGACTCCTGGCCTACCCTCGCCAGCCTACTCCCTCAATTAACCCAGTAATAATGGCAGTGGCATGCTGGAAATAATGATAGTAATAATAATAATATCCTAAGGAAAGAAAACAATTTGAAAAATAAATAAGAACTGATAATAATAATATGAAGTGAAAAATGACTTACCAAAATTCCTGGACTTAGGAATGACTGCATCACATATAGTGATGCAGTAATATTCCTCCATTGGTATCTAATAAGTTGAGCCATGTATAGCCTGTACCTTCAGAGGTAAGTGTGTGCAGTGTGTTGTGGCACTGGTCCTTTAAATACCAAATCCAATGCATTCTCAGACCTATTCCACGGGGCAAATATTCTGACACTTTTACACTCAGTGCAGGACTCGAAAATTGTCCAAGAAAGCCGTCACACTTCTGCTTGGCACCTGGTGTCGCACCTCTTCCATCTGTGTGAAGTATGGAGGTTGACGGTGCCTCAGTGTTTTAGCAAGTGACATTCCAATGCAGGGATTAAGCTGCAGACTTCACACAGATGGAAGAGCTGTAATATCAGGGGCCAATCAGAAGGGTGACAGCTTTCTTGGACAGTTTCTGAGTCCTGCACTGAGTCAGAGAGCGTGTATATAAACAGATGAGAGGGACAACTCTCATACTAGACCCTGTAACAGCTGCCGACTGTGGCGCTCCAAGTGGTGGTTGTTGAACAAATGGGCAAACTCAAGGCATTGTCAATGGCAGTGAGCAATCTTCATACAGAAAACGTTAAATATCTCTAAAACTACAACACCTAGAAACAAACTGATTGGAACACATAGAAAACATGTTTACCAACAAGATTATATTAAATTGATATGGTTAGGGTTCTGGATTTCTATTAATTTGGAATAAAACTGACGTTTTTCACTACGCGTACGGCAAACTCAAGGCATTGTCAATGGTCGTGTGCAATCTTCCTACAGAAAACGTTAATATCTCTAAAACTACAACACCTAGAAACAAATGATTGGATACACTAAAAACATGTTTACCAAAAGGATTATATTAAATTGATAAGGTTAGGCTTCTGCATTTCTATTAATTTTGAATAAAAACTAATGTTTTGCACTGCACGTACCGGCAAACTCAAAGCTTGTTCAACACTAACCGCCAGGAACGCCACTGTAGCCTGTGTTACCGATTTTCGCGGGAGTTGTCCCTCTCATTTGTTTATATACACGCTCTCTGACTGAGTGTAAAAGTGTCAGAATGTTGCCCTTTGGAATAGGTCTGAGAATGCATTTGATTTGGTATTTAATGAACCAGTGCAACAGCACAATGCAGACACTTCATTCTGAAGGTACAGATTACACATGGAGGATTATTATGCAACATGTCATGCAGTCATTCTTAAGTCCAGGAACGTTGATAAGTCCCTTTTCACTTCATATTAATGTAAATATGTACATAATCAGGAAAAACGTGAACACAGCAAATATAGTTATGGCATTTTTAATTAAGGAAAGTTAAACATCAGGTTATACAAATGTCAGCTCACAAATGCTTAAGAAACGAGGCTAGAGATGCTATGGCCCTACTTTCCACTTTCACATGTAGGGTGGGTGGGAGGCCAATTTAAGGCTGGTTATTGTCTCCTGGCTCCTCCGGTCGTAATGACCAAACCCTGTCGCTGCGCCGCCTTATATAGCAAAGTCTACCCAAGAAGGGGCGCATCGGCAGTTCGAGTGTACTGCGTAATACGTCACCAGGTTTATAAAAGACCCGCTAGTCAGCATTTGAGTTTGTTACACAGTTCTAAAGAATTCCGCTAGTCAGCAACAGAATAGACGTCCTTAGTATTGGCATGCCTTGGTCTGTATTCGCGATCCTGATTACCCGCAATGCCAAAGCATTATGCACAATGTTGGTACCCATTAAAACCTCAGCTTCCAAATGTCGGGGCGGGGGTCCCTGCCTGCTGGAGGCGGGATTCCCAGCCTGCTGGAACAAAAATTAAATAGTAAGGATAATAAATAAATAAGGTTAAATATAAATTCAATAACATTTGAATAAATATCACCACATCATCATTGATTCATGACTGACCAGTATGGTGTGGCTAGAGGTGGGCTGATAGGGGTGTGGGTTGCAGACCAGTGTTGCTGTGTGGCTATTGTCTACTTTATGTCTGTGGGTGGGGTGGGGAGAGGAGGTGTGAGGTGGGGGCAACCATGTATGACTACCTGTACGCTGGCCTATATGGCTGGCAGGGTTACACCAACACAAACTTAGGGTCGATGAGGGTCATGGTCATTGAGCCCTGACTGCTGCCAAACCTTGTTTTTAAGTTTGATGATAGGGGTACTTCCAGTACCAGCATGTACTGGGATTGTTCCCCCCCCCCCCACACCCGCACACCCACAACTTGTGTGCAACAGAGTGAATGGCATAGTGTACAAGTGTGTTGTGGAAGTGAGTTTGGTAGGGGGGGTGGGTATGGGGCTGGGGGGAGTGTGCTATTTCTATAAAGACCAGAAATGATGTACACAATTATGTTACTGTTTTTTAAAAGAATTGTCTGTGGCACTGAACATTCTACCATCTTATATTTAAGGTTTATTCCACATGGGTAATAATGATATGCAATTCATCTAGCAAGGTGTTGTATATTAAACTGCATATATGTGTACATATATGTGTATATATTTATATATATATGTATATCATCATTTAGTCATAAGTATTCTGTCACATCATTTAATTCAAAGTGAAAAGTTGAATTAAGCTTAGAAACATATAGTTTATATACATATATAAGCATATATACATGTATATATGTGGATATATGCGCATATGTACACATATACACATGTATATATGCATATATGTATATATATGCGTATATATACGCGTACATATGTGTATATACACGTATATATGTGTATATGCATGTATATATGTGTATATATGTGTGTATGTGTACATATGTGTATATACGTATATATGCATATACATGCATATATATGCACACATATGGGTGTATATGTATATAAGTATGCATATATATGCATATATGTATGTGTGTATGCACATATATATATGTGTGTATAGGCATATATATATATATATATATATATATATATATCTGTATCTATATGCACATACACATATACTGTGTGGTGGATATACCACACAGAGAGAAATCCCACTCTGCACCCACACCCACACCCACCTCCAGTGGCCATCCCTGTGTAGACTGCTAAAAGTAGTAAAACAACAACCCATCTGCCTGTGTCTACATTAGAGTAATGGCTTATATGATGCTATATATCATGATTTGTTCATATTGTTGGTTATTTCTCATTAACTATGTCTAGGATTTTGATTCTAATAAAAGTACTTTTTTAAATAGACCACTATGGTTCACCAGTAAATATGACTAATTCCAGAATACAAGCAGTACAATGTTATAGGCAAAATAAGATTATCTCTTTATTTTAATGTAGGTTTAATTAAATATTATGAACATACCATTCACAGGAGCATTTTCTTCATAGACACTGTGAAGGGCTACTCACACCCCTTCTAATGATACATTTTGTTAGGTTCCATTCTTAATATTAAAGTAGTTGCAGACTGTGACAGCTCACCCCTATTTGTTTCTATATGTAAACTGTCTTTGGTTTTTCAATACGCCTTGAGAAACCAAGACGTTTTGAATTCCTAGTCCTAGCCCCTATCTGTGACAGAGCAGTGACATGGCATTATTTTCGGCAATGTCTTAGCAATCCGCTAAAGCGGTGTGAAAGGTGCAATCACAGGTGGAACCTTGACCATGATATGCACCACAATTATGTACTGACTACCGCCCGGTAATCAGACCAACTCTGTTGCTAATAGTGATACACAATGCTCGATTAACGCGACTCTCGCATCAGCGACTTTGAGGAATAGTTGATTGGTTGTTGGAGTTTTACGTACTGGCAACATCTAAGGTGATATCTTGATAGGTACCGACTTGTGACAGTGTGCACTCATGGCAACTTTATAGTGCTGCTCCACTGGGAGCCCAGGCCACCATGGCATTTTTTGTTGTTGGTCCATTAGTTGTTTAAGCAGAGGAAATTTCAGTCATAGACGACTGGTCTTCCTCATTCTACTGCTGGTCGATAGAAAGCCCGAGCCTACACTTTTACAGACCCAAGGGATTTTTAACCTCCCACACCACATAGACATGGTATGAGAGCAACTGGCCTTTGATGACGCTGAAAGTTATACACAGCGGTGGAAATCCAAATTGGCAGAGCTGGGGGCATGGGGAATCGAACCGCCGACCCTCAGATTAGGAGTCTGACCTAGAAAAAAGTCAGACACTCTAACCACTCCGCCACAGAGAACGCATGATATCCCACTTAGTCACATTATCCTGACACTGAGCCAACCAGTCCTTGCCATATTCTATTCCTAATTATGCGCAGCACCTGGCTAGGAAGTGATAAGTATCAATTTGATTTAAGTCGACCAGGGTTCAAAATGGTGGCTTTGAATCCGATGATCTGGGATATCAGGTCATACTGCTGGTGGCCTGGTCTTCCAGTGGGACAGCACTGTAAAGTCATCATGAGTGCGCACTGTCACAAGTCGGTACCCGTCCTGATATGATCTTAGATGTTGCTAGGACATAAAACAACAACAAACAAACTCAACTCATTCAGCCATCCCGTCTGGTTGCGCCAAAAGGTATATGCATGAATGGGAAATGAACATTGGGAACATGTATATCTAATTGACCGATCTCACACTTGCAGGATGCATTGCTTTCGAATAGAAAGAATTGCAGTCAATTCCAGTGAATCGCTGGAGGTGTAGAAACAATCACTAACGCAGCTGTAATTACTGGCAAACACATGGTTTTGAGAATTCTGTGATTGTTCTAAGTGCCCAGTAAATCATTAACACAGAAACCAAACCTAATGTTCACCATCCATATGAAGAAGCTTTCTTTGTCCGTATCCTTATCACAGAATAGCGGGACAATTATTGGAATAACACTTTCACTACTTGATCTGCTTTTGCGTCCAGACACACAACAATAAACCATGGCATAGGGTAGGTTCAATTGTGCAACTAACCTCGTTTTCGAATGAAGATAGCGCAAGCGTGTGATAAGTCAATGATTCACAATAGATATAACTCAATTTCATCTTATTCCATATGAGACAAATAATGCAAGAACCCTCTATGATCAGCAAGGGAGATATAAGTTCACAAAAAAAACCTGCCAACAGCTACACGATATCTGGTTGCTATGAGTTTCGGAGATGTATAATAAATATAATGGTGCAGTCACACTACGACGCTTCTCGCCGGCGACCCATCAACGTGTGGTGATTTTGGGCGATAATTAGGGAAACGGCAACACACGCTGGGGGCGCGTTATGCGCGCGTCGGTACACGTCGGTACACTATCCTTGACGTTGATGGTCGGCGCAGAACGCCAGCGCGCATTGCCAGTCGGCCAAGGTTTTAAGCATGTCAAAAAAAAACAACGACCGGCAGCGCGTGCAAATATATGGGTAAGGACGTTAGGAGGATGTTAGGCAGTCGTCGAGCTCCGTTGGACGCGCCAGAATAACGTTATGGGAATGCTAGGCAGATGGCGTGCGCGCGGGCGGGTCGTCTCCACACGTTGCGCCAAATCGTTGCTTTCTTGGTTTATGTCCTACCAACATCTAATGTAATATGAGCACGTCGCGCCCAACTTTTTTTTGTTTTTTCCCCAATGCGTCGACACCAGTTGGCCGCGCGCTACTAACACGCTGCCCTGACGCCGATCTTTTCCCCCAAACCGCCGAAAAGTTGGAAGTTTCTCGACGTGTAGAAGTTATTTTGTGCGCTGGCGGCACGCCGGAGAGAAGCGTCGTAGTGTGACTGCACCATAAGCTTTCTTCTATGTGATGTGAAGGATGCTATGGTCTGGAATTAATTATTTTCATTTTTCAGAGAGAAAGCATCCTATCTTCCCACAGGATTGAACTAATTTGTTGTGCAATATAATAAAAAAGCTTGCAGACGTACTTCAGTGAAACTTCAGAGGCCTACAAGCTGAATTAGTTTTGGTTTGACGTCGTCGGGGATCGATCCCACAACTTACTGCTGTGGGAAGCAGACGCCCTACATCCTAGGCCTGTCAGTCCGGTAGGTGGATTGCATGGTAAATGTATATTTACACTTAAATATGTGCGTACTTACAATTATGTGCTTATATATATGCATTTATATGCATATATATATATAATTATATATATATGCATATATATGCATATATATATATATAATTATACTTGTATAATACTTATGCAGCACATATATATAAACTTAAATATTTGTATGATTACGATCACATACACACTTAAATATATATGTGTGCTTACAAGTGTATGTAGATATAATGCATATAAGACCGACTCATGGACGCAACTCTCACAGCAGAGAGCTAAATGGAGAGCAGCAGTCAAGTAATGAAAGCAGTCTTTGTCGCATCGCGACCGACAGCATGATGATGATGATGAGATATATAGATATAGGTGTGCTTACAATTATGTGTTAATACATCTATCTACATACAAACTTTAAACCTATGTGTATGCGTAAAATTATATGTAAATATATAGCTTAGATATATGTGTCTGCTTACAATTATGTGTTTATTCGAATAAGGGAAGCAGGAGACGCTGTGGGAGGAAAGGTTAAATTGATTTGACATTGTTAACGAGGTACAACAGGCGGGGGGGGGGGGGGGGGGGGGGGGGGGGAAGTCAGTTGACAGCGTCGATGTCGAGGGGAGCCTCCCCGATCGCTGGGTACTCTGAGACTGACGGTGCCGGCCCCTATGGAGTAGTCCATAAACAAGAGGGTGTGTGGATATGGTAATTTGTTGAGTGTCCAACGGCCAAGTGAATCCAAATGGTGGGTAGGGTAGGGGAGGTTTCTGGGTCAGTGATGTTCGTCTTTCCCTCTGGGGTCGTGGTGGGTACCTGGCTCCCCTCATCGAATCAACCACAATTTCAAAATTATGCGCCAATGTATTCATCTATATACAGAAGTAAATATGTATATTTATGCTCACAATTGTATGTAAATGTATAGTTATATATGAGCTTAGATATGTGTGCTGACAATTATGTGTTAACATATCAAACTTAATACAAACTTAAATATGTATCTATGTGATTATAATATAGATGTAAATATATAGATGTATATATATATATATATAAGCTGAGACATAGGTGTGGTTACTAGTATGTGTTAATATATCCATTTATATACAAACTTAAGTATATGTGATGTATAATGCATTATGCAAGTATAAATGCAAGGGTAACATGTACATCCTATATTTCCTCGTCCTCATTGGTGGAGCGCCCCCCCCCCCCTCCCAGCTGTCGGGTTATTGCCGGGCGGGTGCCCCCTCGCGTCACACTCTGGAGGAAATGTTTTCTTTTTTTTTAGGGCTAGGGCTATTAATCCCTGAGACAGTTATTAAAGACAAACCAAACTTACTCTCTCTCCTATGTTCTTTTGTGTACCGGGAATTTATATATATATATATGCTTACAATTATAATATATGTAAATATATCGATGTATATATAAGCTTAGAATTATGTGTTAATGTATCCATATATAGATAAACTTAAATATATATTTGTGCATACAATTATATGTAAATATATAGATATATATATAAGCTTAGATATATGTGTGTGCTTACAATTATGTGTTATTAAATATATATTAATGCAATACACCAGTTCCGTGTGACTATTACAGAAGAGCTGTGCAAAAGCTTAAATCAAATCAGTGCGAGGCGCATGTGTTGGTGCGTGTCTACATATGAATGATGGATACTGATTTCGGTGATGAACACCTCTCGTGGGAAATAAATACCTGATTGTGTTCGTCCCTCGGGACTACCACCGAGACAGGCAGTCCGACTGATCCAATTACTCACCCCTAAAGAGAGGCCGTTTGCACATCACCAGCATCGACACGCGACTAACTGCGCATGTCAGTACGGTGGGAGAAAGGGGGCGGGGGGGCGGGGGGTCGGGGGGGGGGGGAGTCTGGTTCTCGTCGATTGATTTATACATCGAGTCATGTTGGTTGTTTTTGGCGGGAGATGAGTAAATAATAATTATTTTTAACAATCATTGGTGATGCAGTGGCCGAATCGGTAGAGTGTAGGCTTCTATTGTGGGAGCAGACGGGATGGCCGAATGAGTTGAGCGTCTCTCTCCCGTTTTGGTAGATTGTGGGATTAGAACCCTGGTCGAGTCAAATCAATGACTTACAAATTTATACATGTCTCTTCCAAGACAGGCGCTCTGCATTATTAGGATAGGGTAAGGACTGGTTGACTCAGTGTCAGGATAATGTGACAGTGGGATATTGGGGGGAGGGGGTATGTGAGCAATAGTTTGCACCTGTCTTGACATGTTCTTGCCGATGTGAGACCTCTATTTGCTCCCTGAGAGAGTGCCACTGGTAACTTGGAAAAGCCAGCAGCACTTCAACACTTTGCAAGCAGCTTTTATGAAATGTAAACCTGCACAAAGCGGCGGTTAAGTAATGAAAGCAGTCTTTGTCGCATTGCGACTGAGAGCATGATGATGATGATGGGATATTGGGTCATGGCGCTGGTGGCCTGGTCTGCCAGTGGGGCAGCACTATTAAGTCGCCATGAGTGTGCAATGTCACAAGTCAGTACCCATCCTGATGTGACCTTAGATGTTGCCAGGATGTAAAGCTCCACCAAGCAGGCAACTTTCATTGTGGAAAGTTGGGAGTTCGATTCCCCGTCTAGTCAAACCAATGCCTTACAAAATTGATAATCGTAGTTACCTAGTCTGGCGCTCGACATTACTAGGATAGGGCAAAGACTGGTTAGCTCAATATCAGGATAATGTGATTTAGTGGGAAATTGGGACATGGCGCTGGTGGTACGGTCTCCTAGTGGGACAACACTATAATATAAAGTTCCAAGGAGCGTGCACTGTCACAATTAGGTACCCGCCCTGATATAACCCTAGATGTTGTCAGGACATAAAACCCAACAAACTGAGCGGAAAGCAGCTCGGCATCAAAGTAACGCCATTAACTGCTGCATCGTCCATGTCACCTTGCCAAATCTTCCTGCTCTCTAGATTGGACTTTACGACAGGGTGAGAAAGGATGACTGTTGGACATAAACTACCTGGGTGACTTCTACGAATAGCAGCAAGAGGTGTTTGGGCATGTGGTACTAAAGATGCATGTACTTCACATTAGTGAGAGAAAAACCTTAAATAATGTGTGTTGCTATCGTCCAGCCTCCATTCTGAACGTCTGTCTATGTAAATGTCAATTAAGCGCCTGTCAAACCTTACCGGATTGAGTACCAGACACAAACGGCCAAAGAATTGTCTAGTACGGTGGTGTTCGGTATCAAAATGTATTGAAATGTGTCAAAATGTTGTGCTTTCGGGTCAAAGGCAGCCGGGCGAAACGGACGCTAAACGGACAAGGAACGTACATTAATGAATAGCCAATGGATGAGAACCGGACGAGAACCGAATGTCAAATGGACACGTACCGGACTGTTAAAGGACGTGCCGGAAAAAAACAAAAAAAATGATGGACCGAATTCCCGCAACACCATCAACGGACTATTCAGGAAGCAAACCGGAGATGTAATGGATGGGTACAGGACATGAAACAGACAAAACAGACTAAACGGACTTAAAACGGACACCAACCATACACATCAGTCCGGTTGTGTCCGGTACAAGTTTTGTGCATGTTCAAAACTTGCCACTGTACACACCGGACACCACCGGACAGATAACAGACATGCCGGATGGGGACCGTATATAAACCGGACATTGACGTATTTCAACGGACAGTGTCCATTTTCTATCCGGTACCCTGATCCGGTGAGGTGTAACAGGGCCTTTAGTGACTGAGTTGTGTTGGGTACAAAACACGCAGTACCAGCTCACCCACAGCCGAGTAACACTAACAGGAGCACCAGCCTTTATTTAGGCTGCACAGATAGAGGTGTTTGCAGGAGCACATATAATTGGTTTGTTATCGGAGTTTTGCATCCTGGCAAAATTTACGGTCATATCAGGATGGGTACCGACTTGTGATTGTGCACACTCATGGCAACTTTATAGTGCTGCCCCACTGTGAGACCAGCCAGCCATCACGATGACCTGATATCCCACACAGTCACATTATCCTGATACTAAGCCAACCAGTCCTTGCCCTATCCTACTAATGCTGAGCGCCTGGCTAGGAAGCAACAAATATACATTTATAAGTCATTGGTTTGTCTCGACATGTGTTCAAATCACACGATCTACCAAAAAGGGAGACGGACGGTTAACTCATTCGGCCATCCCGTCTGGTCTGAGAGCACCTCTCTGATATGGGCGCTCAATCAATGTTAGTGTCACGACTCTTTTATTCACACGCTCTCGAACCGGAAGTGCTGAAGGAAGCAGGATGTCTGTATTATGAATAGAGATCGGTGCGAATTTGGCAATGGACCACACTATATATACACAAAACTGTCGCATACACACCTGATGCAGTTCCTTTGATCGTACGAGCCAGAAAGCTTTTAACTCGTTGCGACGCGGATGTGCCTAATGGGCCTGTCAAACTACAACGCTTCTCTCGGCGACCCGTCAGCGTTGAAAGTACTATCTTGCGCGTCGAGAAACGTCAAACTTTTCGGCGGTTTGGGGGAAAAGATCGGCGTCAGCACGGCGCGTTATGCGCGCGCGGCCAACGTGTGTCGACGCGCTGGGGAAAAAAAAAAAAAAGTTTGGCGCGACGTCTTCATTTAACCTTAAATGTTGCTAGGGCGTAAAACAAAAACGGCCCAGTTTGCGCAACGCGTGAGCAACGACCCTCCCGCGCGCGCGCCGTCTTCCTAGCGTTCCCATAACGTTATTCCGGCGCGTCCAACGCAGCGCGACGCGCGCCTAACGTCCTTACCCATATATTTGCGCGCGCTGGCGGTCGTTGGGTTGTTTTTGACATGTTGAAAACCTTGGGCGATAAGCAACGCGCGCCGGCGTTTCGCGCCGACCATCAACGTCAAAGATAATGTACCGACGTGTACCGACGCGCGCATAACGCGCCCCCAGCGCGTCTCGATATTTCACTAATTATCGCCCAAAAACACCACACGTTGACGGGTCGCCGGCGAGAAGCGTCGTAGTGTGACAGCCCCATAACAGTCAGTACACTGCCGGGTCACAGTGCGCATGCGTTGTGACTGTTTCCTGAATGCTACAGTCACACGTCCCTCTAGGGCTTCGCGCTGTGCTTGTTTGTGTAAGGGGTGCAGGTTGGTTTGATTGTTGGAGGTTTATGTCCTGGCAACATCTAAAGTAATATCCGAATCGGGTACCGACTTGTGATAGCGCACACTCATGGCGATGTTATAGTGCTGCCCCACTGGGAAATCAGGCCACCATTACCCGATATCCCACTCAGTAACATTATCCTGACACTGAGCTAACCAGTCTTTGCCCTATCCTATTAATGCCGAGTGCCAGGCCAGGAAGTGACAAGTACCAATTTTTAAGTAATTGGTTTGTGTCGACCGGGAACCAAACTCCCAACGTTCCGCACGCGAGTCCTGCGCTCTACCGATTAGGTGGCGGGACGGGGGTAGGGATGGGGGGAGGTGTGGGAGAACCGGATGCAGGCGCTTGGCTTTACTCGCTCACCCTTTTACAGTTACGACAGAGTGCACATTCAAAGTAATTGCCTTAAGTAGCAAAGTCTGTAAATCCTCTTCCCAGAAGTAATGTGGGGGATTAGGTGGATTTTAAGCAATTGGCAGCCGTCTCTACATGAGAAAAGCTGTTGTATATCATATATATATATGTATATATATAAATTGGGCTACGACGTAGGAGACAATAAAGAGCCAAGACGAGGAGTTAAAATTGGCGCCGATGTGAGTCTTACAAGCTCTGACTGGCATCTGGCGAAATGGTGGTGGCGCCAGGATAGCGCAGCGGGAATTGGCCCGCAGCAAATAGCACAATAAATATATATCGTTATTAATAAATAGCAGCATTAAATGCAAGGATCCTAAACCCCTATAGGATAGAAGCTCCGCCCCTTTATATTCATAGTAATAAATTATGTATCACATAACGAATCGGACTCGCCAGTGGCGCCACTGTGTCATTTACAGGAACTAATAGAGGTAGGTTGTTAATGCAGTACAACAGCACCAGTGACCGTAGAAATAAGTAACAACATCTACAGGGTGCGAAAAATAATATAGAATAGTGCGATTTGGGTTTTTTTTTTTTGTAGTCGCATAGGTTAATCTCGTTTATATATATGTGATATATAACGTATTATACTAGTATAAAGATATGGAAGGGAATATTACTTATTATTATGATTATTGCTATACTCCATAAGACACTAGATTGTATCGGTGGCACCATTTCGGCCCACCTTTACTCACCCGGATGTTGACCAGTATCAGTCACACAGGATGATTATATATATGAGTCAGCCTCACGAAAACAGGCCAATCGGTGGTCAAGTGAAGATGTCGGCATCGCAATTCTTAAAAGTGTAGTGCATTTCTTTGTTTCATATTAAATTATCCTAGAAACAAATCAGATTGTTTTATTTTCTCGACCTTTACATTCAGGATAAATTTAAAGACTTTCCAACACCTCTGTCAATGCTAAATCATAATTATACCGATCGACTCCGACATCCAATGATCGACTCCGACAACTTTAACAGATGTCGGTGTTGCAATTCTTAAAGTCTTGTACATTTCTTTGTTTTATATTATATTATTCTAGAAACAAATCAGGTTGTTGTATTTTCTCGACCTTTACATTCAGGATAAATTTTAAGACTTTCCAACACCTATGTCAATGCTAAATTATAATTATACCGATCGACACCGACATCCATGCTCGACGCCGACAACTTCCACCAATTGGCCTCTTTTCGTGATCCTGACCCATTATATATATATATATACATATATATATATATATATATATGCATTATATATATAATGCATACATATATAGTCTTCATAAATAATCTACTATATTGGGAGACTGGAACCTCAAAGGGTTTCATCATAAATATATCCATGACTAGCAGAGCAGATGAAGTATTTGTGGTGAGGAAGGTGTCGAACATGCACACAGGTTGCTAGGCAACAAATGCATAACTTATATATACATGAGAGGCAAAATCAAGAAAGTGGGGAACGTTGCCTTCTTCAGTGTTGAGATTAAAGATGCACAGTCTGATGATTTTGAGTTGCTATCATCTTCTGAGACACATATAGTAGGTTGAAGTAATTTTCATTTTAAATGTCTAACTTTGGACACAATCGATGTGTAAATATGGCAAATTAATTGTCATGCTTGTCAAAACTCTGACCCCATAGGCTTCAACAACAACAGCTTCTATTAAATTGACTTTGTAATCCTTTCTATGTAGCAACAAGTGTGAAACAAGATATGAATTGGAAACGTAGGTTTAAATCTAGATAAGTGTTTTGCTTTCGAAAATTTGATGTTTTTATGGTTTTATAGTGCTGCCTCACTGGGAGACTGAGCTGTGGGGACCAGAACTCGATTTCCCACTCAGTCAAATTATCCTGATACTTGGCTAACCAATCATCGCCCTATCCTAATATTGTTGAGTGCCAGGCTAGGTAGTGCCAAGTATCAATTTTGTAAGTCATTGCCTTGACTCGGCTTGGATTTGAACTCTTGACATTCCATATGAGAATCCTACTCTAGCGATTCGGCCACTCCATCCGGTCTCTGGAAGTGCATCACATTTGTACAACCCTCAGGTTGCAGCTCGGACACCAATTACCCCAACTGAACTGACACGCCCCTCTCAAGCTATTACACCATGCCCGCCTTAGCAGGTGTGGTAGTCTTATGGGTAGAGCGTGGGGCTTGCATGCGGAAGATTCGGGAGTCACATCAAACCAATGACTTATCAAATTGATACTTCCTGTTTCCTAGCCTAGCGCTTGGCATTAATAGGATAGGGCAAGGACTGGTTAGCTCAGTGTCAGGATTGTAAGGTGGTCGCAAAGTGGTCGCCAGCTGTAGTGTGACTGGGGTCTAAGACCAAAGAACTGACACTGACCAGTAACATCCTTGCTACCAAAACAATGGTTGCCAATGTCTGGGCATCACTGGTGGGTGTGGCTTCTTTGGTCTAAGGTGGTCGCAAAGTGGTCGTAAGCTGTAGTGTGACTGGGGTATTAGGATCCAACTATCAAACTGGAATCATTGTTGTTGCTGCCTGATATATTGTAGTCTTACACCCTAGCAACATCTGAGGTTATATCAAGATGAGGATCAACTTGGCACATGCAGTGTGCATTCATGGTGACGTCAGCAGCAGCATCGAACACCACGACCCCACACCTTGTCGCAGGGGAGCTGACGTTCTAATCACTTGGCCGTCCAGTAGCACCGATCAATTCTGTAAGCCGTTAATCGAACTCATGACGTGCCGCACGGGAGGCGGGCGCTCTAGCGGCTCGACCATCCCGTCCGGCTTGGTGGAAGACTTATGTGAGTGGGTGGGGTGAATTGTATAGTAGCTCTACATTATTTATAGGCGGATGTGTGGCGCTCACGGGCCGGGCACCCGCGATAAGGAGCGCTCACTTCCGGGTGCATTGCCTCGAACCCAGGCGCAACAAGATGAAACTCTCGAAAGCAAAGCGCCACGCTGAGTTGAGGACTGCGCCTGTATGCTTGCTGAGAGTGAGGTAGTCTCGTTAGCCCACACCGAGAGAACCTAGAGATTTGCTTGCTGACTGAGAGAGTGACTGAGTGATTTACTCGGCGATTGATTTACTCAGCTGATGGACTTTCTGAGTGACTGGCTTATTGAGTGACTGATCACTTGAATAAGTAACTGGGAAATGAAGTGACAGTATATGTGACAGGTTGTGTGATTGACTGAGTAACAGTACGTGTGACTGACTGAGTGACAGGCTGTATCACTGAGAGAGTGACAGGTTGTGTTATTGACTGAGTGACAGTATGGTTGACTGATGGCGTGACAGTATGTGTGACTGACTGAGAGACAGTTTGTGTGATTGACTGAGTGACAGTATGTGTAACTGACTGAGTGACAGTATGTGTGATTGACTGAGTGACAGTGTGTGTGTGTGACTGACTGAGTGACAGTATGTGTGTTTGATTGAGTGACAGTATGTGTGACTGACTGAGTGACAGTATGTGTAATTGACTGAGTGTCAGTGAGTGTGACTGACTGAGTGAGAGTATGTGTGATTGACTGAGTGACAGTGTGTATGACTGACTGAGTGACAGTATATGTAATTGACTGAGCGACAGTTTGTGTGATTGACTGGGTGACAGTATGTGTGACTGACTAAGTAGCAGTGTGTGTGACTGACTAAATGGCAGTGTGTGTGATTGACTGTGTGGCAGTATGTGTGACTGACTGAGTGACAGTATGTGTGATTGACTGAGTGACAGTTTGTGTGATTGACTGGGTGACAGTATGTGTGACTGACTAGGTAGCATTGTGTGTGACTGACTAAATGGCAGTATGTGTGATTGACTGTGTGACAGTACGTGTGACTGACTGAGCTATGTTATGTGTAACCGACAGAGTGACAGTCTAAGGTCATAACAGGATGGGTACCGACTTGTAACAGTGTGCACTCATAGTGCTGCCCCACTGGGAGATCAGGCTGCCAACACCATGACCTGATATTCCACTCAGTCACATTATCCTGACACTGAGCAAACCAGTCCTCCTTACCCTCTCCTAATAATGCCGAGAATCTGGATAGGAAGCGACATGTATCAACCTTATATGTCATTGATTTGACTCGATCTGGAATTGAAATCCCGACCTTCTGCATGGGAGGCCCGCTCTCTCCCGATTTGGGCACCGCGTTCGGTCATTTTCGCTTGTTAAATGGTGTTTCCATTTCCTTCACTAATAGCCAAGATTGGTGATATTTTGACACCTCCAGCCATGTAACAAATACATGACCACACTAACATGGGGGGCTTTAATTTAAATCCCTTTAATTGTTACCAGGGGTTGTCAAGCTTGACCTACCTTGACATCCCACAGACCAGTGTGTCTAAAGTGCCTGTCACACCTTACCGGATTGAGCACTGGACACAACCGGACAAAGAATTTTCTAGTCTGGTGATGTTTGGTATCAAAATGTACCGACATGTGTCGAAATATTGAGCTATCGGGTCAAAGGCCGCTGGACGAAATGAATGCTAAACGGACAAGGAACGTATATTCACTGGACGATAACTGGACGATAACCGGATGACACCGGATAACAACGGACAAGCAACGGTGAACCGACAGGCAAAAACCGAATGTCAAATGGATGGACCAAACATCAACCGGACACGTACCGCGCTGTTCACAGACGTGCCGAAAACATATAAAAAACCGACGGACCGAATTCCTGCAACACCGTCAACGGACTCTTCAGGAAACAAACCGGGATGTAACGGATGGGTGCCGGACATGACATGGACAAAACGGACTAAACGGACTTAAACTGGACACCAACCATACACGTCAGTCCAGCGGTGTCCTGTACAAGTTTTGTGCATGTCCAAAACTTGCCACCATACAAGCCAGACACCACCGGACAGAGAACGGAAACACTGCATGCCTACCATATATAATCTGGATATTGACGTACTTCACCGGACAGTGTTGGGGTTTCTACCCAGTTCCCCAATCCGGTAAGATGTAACTGAGCCTTTAACCCAACTTTCCCGTTCATAGCTGCTTTCCCACATTCATATTGAATGGTATGTGCCTAAGGACGCTGGGCCATGTTACTGTGGTTGTTGATATATTGGCAGTCGGAGAGGAAGGTGGGCGGAAGTAGAAAATGGAAGAGCTTTGACCCCCCGACTCCTTACCCCAATCCTCCCTCCACGCCTCCCCAGAGGACCCCCCCCCCGCCCCCCCCCACACACACCCCTCCACATACGCACCCCCTTCCCCCTCCCTTGTCCGTCGCGTCCCGTTGGCGAGCCTCTAAACCCCGATTAGTGTATTAGCTGGCCACTTGTCACGTGACAGCTCTGAGACAGTAGGATGGGCAACCCACCTGGGTGGCAGCCGCCTGTCCCCTCCTCACCCTCCGCCGCACCTGCTTGCTTCCCGCCCCCCCCCCCCACCTGCACCCACTCGGCTGGTTGGTGGACTGCCTTCCCCGCCGCCACCAGCGCCAATTTCACCGACCTGTCGACGACCGACCACTCCACCTATATTACCGCGCCCACTTATGCCAACATTTTACTAAGTTGCGTTGATTTTTTGGCCCTGCGCCAACGGTTCTACACTGCAGGCAGTATGCATGACCTTTTTACTAAGATAAAACAGGAAAACATTTTAGCCTTTTTGAGGGCAGCTGGACTGTACCACCTTATATAGTTTACTAAATGGATTCTATTAATTATTAATGAAACTTTTCTTTTTCTATGGGAATTTGTTTCCCTTGACCACAGATATATGATTGTGAGCTTTCTAATTTAATTAGTGTCTATTGGCACATAATTGATTGTCTGCTTTTACATGTAAAAGCGATGGTTTGAACAAAAAACAAACATTTCTCGCCGTGAATATGGCCTATGCTGCCGACACGGCGTAAAGCAACCACCAATCAATCAATCTTATGCTACCGACCGGACGCGGTGGCCGAATCGGTAGAGCGTAGGCTTCCCGTGTGGAAGGTCCGAAGTTTTTGTTTGTACATTAGTTGTTTAAGCAGGGGAAATTTCAGTTGCAGACGACTGGTCTTCCTCATTCCACTGCTCCTTGCCCTATCATATTAATGCTGAGCGCTAGGCTAGCTTCCGACAAGTATACTGGTTAGCGCAGTGTCAGGAATAATGTGACTGAGTGGGGTATCGGGACATGGTGCTGGTATGACCTTAGATGTTGCTAGGACGTAAAACAACACCAAACATCATGTATTGCGATATGACGGAGCACGCCGGGAACATGGTAGTTGCACATGTCATTAAAGCCCCAGTCACACTACGGCTTGTGACCACTCGTGACTACTTTGCAACCACTTTGGACCAAGGAACCTGTGTTACCGGTAACCTCTTTGCGACCAAAACAATGATCGCTGACCTCTGGGCGACTCACTGGGCAACTGCTACCTCCTTGCGACTAAAATGGTCGCAAGGAGGTTGGTGACCAGTGAGAACTGTTTGTGACCACTTGCGACCTCTTTCCGACCAATCCTTTTTGTAGTCGCCCTATCATGGCAAGAAGTGTGTATTTAGATATAAATGCTTCTCGGTGTGCAATATTTCCCATTTTGATCACACACCCACGACAATATTAACAAAACCTGGTGACTACTATTCACCTCTATTGACTGTAATACTAATCAACCTCCCAAACCGTTGTGTGGAACTTTGTTAACCTCCCAGTCTCCTCCTTTCTTATTTCCCTAGCCCCCTCTTCTTAGCCTTCCTGACAAATTCAGGTTTCAACAAACAAAACAAAACAGCTCAAGTTGGTTCACCTTTTAATTAATTATTTATGAATGTTGATATCGATGATAGAGATCGGTTATGCACATTGGTGGCTGGTTACAAGTTTTGAAGGGCATACAAGTGTATGGCCGTAAAAAAAACACACACACACAAATCAGGTTGTGTAGATGACAAGGCAACTACCAAATTGAGACTCTTGCTGTTCAGCGATGAAAACAAGCCATGATGAGACTTACTCATTGTGGATAGGGTAAATAAACCACCACAACAACAACAACCAGATTTAGGAAACTCGACGGCAACAGAGTTGTGTGTTCTCAGACTTGTATGCAATGGCCACTGAACCGTGACCGTTCTATATCCGCTACTATTATTCTGACTGGGCTGAGCGAGTCGAGAGTCATTGCAGTTACAGAAAGTGATTGCATGTGATCCTGGCGGGCAAAAAAAAAAATGGAATGGACCAACATATGAAATAGAATTATAATCAAACATGTTTGTTTGTTACGTTCACATAATTAGTACTATTCTGGTAATATATTATATAATATGTATATGTATGTATATATAAACAAAGGAGAGCTATTGGGTGAGCAACTCACCATGTCAAAGAGCAGCTCAGAGGAACTTTCTTGGAGTATGCCCAGATCGGCTCGGAGTAGCTATGGGCCGGTCTGAGTAGATATTACCAGACTGACATATTTTAACAGTTCGGAGGAGCTCGGAGCAGCTAGGGGCCGGTCTGGGTGGATATCACCAGATTGAAGCCGAATTGGACATCTTCTAACAGCTCGGAGCAGCTCTGAGCAGCTCGGGTGTGGCGCCTCAGGTTCATCTAGGTGCTTGGCTGCGATGTGGTATTGAAAGGCAGAGCACGATTCGCTATGGTGGACCATAATCTGGTGGACTGCATGCATCGGCACTCGGGACCCGCCTTCCCCCCTCCCCTCCCCACCCCCACCCCTGCTAATCCTCCTGAAGCCAGACAGCCTTCTCACCTGCCCAACTCCCCCTACCCCACCCTCCCAATCCCCCTGTAGCCAGACATCCTACTCACCTGCCCCCTCCCCTCACCCTCACCCACCCACACCCCCACCCCTGCTAATCCTCCTGCAGCCAGACAGCCTTATCACCTGCCCCCTTACCCTCCCCCTCCCCTGCCCCTCCCAATCCCCCTGAGACCAGACATCCTTCTCACCTGCCCCCCTCCCTTTCCCTCCCCCACCCCCCCCAATGCTCCTACATCCAGAATCCTTCTCACCTGCCCCCTCCCTCCTCCTCCCCTACTCCCCCGACCCCACTCCTCCCAACCCTCCTACATCTAGACAGCCTTGTCATGTGCCACATATCCCACGCTACCCCCCTCCCCACACACACCACTTCCTCCCACCCCACAACGCTTCCTCATCATTCCACCCCCGTCCGATAGAAGCCACTCCCCACCACACACACACACACGCACACGCACCACGACCATCACTTCCTTAACCTCTCTCTAACAGCACTTCTCATCCTACCTCCTCATCCTACAAAAGTCACTTTACTCTCCCCCCACCAACACACACCACCTCACCCCAACATTACACAGTCTCCTTATCTAGCGACCCACTCGGTATAATTCCCTCCTCCAGCACACACTACCTCCTCCCACCTCCATACACACTAAACTCACACCTACTCCACCCACCGGGCACGGTGACCGAATCGGTAGAGCGCGGGAGATCGAGAGTTCAATTCTCGGTCAGGTCCCACGAGTTCAATTCCCAGTCAAACCACTGACTTACCAAATTTATTATTGTCGCTTCCTAGCTTAGCACTCAACATTAATAGGATAGGGCAAAGACTGGATAGCTCAGTGTCAGGATAATGGGACTGAGTGGGATATTGGGTCACGGTGCTGGCGGCCTGATTTCCCAGTGGGGCAGGACTATAAAGTCGCCAAGAGTGCACACTGTCACAAGTCGGTACCCGTCCTGACATGACCTTACATGTTGCCAGGATGTGAAACTCTAACAACCAACCAACCTCCTCCACCTCCAGCTCCCCATGCCATCACCTCTGCAAATTTGGATGTCCACCGCTGTGTATAACTGACAGCATCATCAAACGCCCGTTGCTCTGATACCACCATGTCTATGTGGTGTGGGAGGTTAAAAATCCCTTGGGTCGGTAAAAGTGTATGCTCAGACTTTCTATCGACCAGCTCTCTAATGGTGAAAACACGTCTATTCAGACTTATCAATGATAGGCCGTATAAATCTTCCAAGGTAAAAAAAAAGACACACACAGGGACGAGCACCTCCAGAAGGAACTGAGCCACTCATGCGCAGATGTGGGCGTCAGGAGGCTCCACGCCGGGTCGCGAGCAGCTCACAAATTGCGCAATTCCCACATAGAAAAGGTGACGCCTCTAATTTCTAAAGAAACACCAACTAAAACAAAACAAAAAAGCCCACCCATACTAAACCAACAACATAAACAAAAACAATATAATTATAAATCAGTGGCAGATCTTCGTGTCTAGCCACGGTCTAGTCGTACAATGACGCCGCCTGGTTTATTATTATTGAGTGTGGCGCTCACCTGATCGCTGGTCCAGGAGTCGGTCCTTGATTCCCATCCCACCCACACGCCTGTCCGCCTACAGAAGCGCCGCCTGGTGGGAGACTGCGGCAACAGTGGGATGATGCCGCCAAGGCGGAGTGGACGGTCTGGGCATGCTAACCTTTTCGCTTTGATGTCCGCCTGAGGTGGAGTAGGAGGAGGGGGGGGGGGGAGGAGGAGAGGGGATTTTAGAGAGAGGCGTTCAAACACCGCCCGGTAACAAACAGTTGCTGCTCCTTCCTCCAAGCTCCTCCAGTGAGGAGCTGCTCTCATCCACTGGCCTGTTACAATGTAATGAGCAACTCACTTACCGCCCTCCTATCATTATAACCGAGTATTCTTAGGATAGATAGCACGTGTAGGTAGGTAGGTAGGTAGGTAGATACGTAGCAAACGCTACAAAATCGCTGCTGCTGCAGTGTTGTTGTCTGTTGTTGTTTTACCTCCTAGCAACATCTAAGGTCATATCAGGACTGGGCTGCTGCAGTAACGGGAACAGCACTCAACACTCAATTCTCGACCTCCTGCCCCAGTAGCAAGGATATGGTTAATTAGAGAGTTCAATCCGCGGGTTACAATGGAGTAGTTCTTGTGCGGGTTTTTTTTTTAAACAAATGTGTTTACTGGCTTTTATTCACAAAAGGTAGCCAGCCTCCGAGTGAAACCTCCTCCATCACCACCTGCTTGGTTCCTTTTGTGGGGGGTTGGTCAGAGGATAAGAGTTGGCAATGAATCCTCCTACTGTCCTAGTGCGCAGCAATTCCTCAGTAAATATATAACGTTATATATGTAAGTATATATATATACATTTTTGTATATATACATACATGTGCGCGCATCAGGCAGGTGGAAATCCTACAATCCTCAGATCAGCATGAGTTGAGCCCGCTGATACATGGGCCACACATTTTTCCTACACACAGACCCAACACACACACATGGGTCCGCCACACATAGACACAGATCCGGCATCCACACACCCAGGTAAGAGCCTGTGTTGCCGACACGGTGCAGAGCACATCTGACACCTGTACACTCCCGGTGCACGCCGTGCCTTGTCCGTGTTCCACGGCCTGCACTGCCTCCCAGTTCAAGTGCCGCTCTCCCGCCGCCCTGCGCTCCGACACTAACACGCCGCGCTGGCCGGCCCCCGAGTGCACCTCGCCGCCGCTGCCGCCACCGTCACGCCCCCTCGCGGGGAGACCGCGAACTAGAACAGCAAACTCTTAATGTGTGTGGTGTGATGGTGGCGCATGCGCAAGTACAGTCGCACAGTCGGTCAGTCAGCATTCATGACAAGCACATGGCAGTCATGCACGCGCACACACCGTCACACACATGACATACACACATAGCCACACCTAGCCGCACATTCAAAAGGTTTGTTTTATATATTGACGCCTCTAGAGCACATTGGTGTCTTTCTGATAAGCAGCAAGGAGTCTTTTATATGCACTTTTCCACGGATAGGACAGCAGATACCACATCCTCTGATGAACCAGTTGTGGTTGGAACGGAAAATAGCCCAAACTGGAAATGGGTCCACTGAGATTCGATAGGATGACCGATCACAGGTCGACACGCTACCACCTGAGCTACGTCACACTCCCTAGACGCACATTCATGCACATTGCCATATAACTACGCATATTGCCACGCGGACACGTGCGGACACATTCAGACACGCACAGACACGTGCAGACACGTGCAGACACGTGCTGATACGTTCTGACACGTGCAGACACATGCATACACGTTCAGACACGTACAGACACGTGCAGACATATACAGACACATGCAGACACATGCAGACACACGCAGACACATGCAGACACACGCAGACACATGGAGACACATGCAGACACACGCAGACACACGCTGACACACGCCGACACACGCCGACACATGCAGACACATGCAGACACATGCAGACACATGCAGATGCATGCAGATGCATGCAGACACATGCAGACACATGCGGACACACGCCGACACACACAGACACACGTAGACACACGAAGACACATGCAGACACATGCAGACACACGCAGACACACGAAGACACACGCAGACACACGCAGACACGTGCAGACATGTACAGACATGTGCAGACACATGCAGACACATGCAGACACATGCAGACACGTGCTGACACGTGCAGACACATGCAGACACGTGCAGACACGTACATACACATGCAGACACGTGCAGACACACCCAGACACATGCAGACACACGCAGACACATGCAGACACATGCAGACACATGCAGACGCATGCAGACACATGCAGACGCATGCAGACGTATGCAGACGCATACAGACGCATGCAGACACATGCAGACATGTACAGACGCATGCAGACACATGCAGACACATGCAGACGTATGCAGACACATGCATACACATGCAGACATATGCAGACGCATGCAGACGCATACAGACGCATGCAGACACATGCAGACATGTACAGACGCATGCAGACACATGCAGACGTATGCAGACACATGCAGACACATGCAGACACATGCAGACACATGCAGACGCATACAGACGCATGCAGACACATGCAGACATGTACAGACGCATGCGGACACATGTAGACGCATGCCGACGCATGCAGACGCATGCAGACACATGCAGACGCATGCAGACGCATGCAGACGCATGCAGACACACGCAGACGCATGCAGACACACTCAGACACACGCAGACAGATGCAGACACATGCAGACGCATGCAGACACACGCTGACACACGCCGACACACGCAGACACATGCAGACATATGCAGACACATGCAGACACATGCAGCCACATGCAGACGCATGCAGACGCATACAGACGCATGCAGACACATGCAGACATGTACAGACGCATGCAGACACATGCAGACACATGCAGACGTATGCAGACACATGCAGACACATGCAGACACATGCAGACACATGCAGACACATGCAGACGCATGCAGACGCATACAGACGCATGCAGACACATGCAGACATGTACAGACGCATGCGGACACATGTAGACGCATGCCGACGCATGCAGACGCATGCAGACGCATGCAGACACACGCAGACACATGCAGACACATGCAGACGCATGCAGACGCATGCAGACGCACGCAGACACATGCAGACAAACGCAGACGCATGCAGACACATGCAGACACATGTAGACACACGCAGACACACGCAGACACACGCAGACACATGCAGACACATGCAGACACATGCGGACACATGCAGACACATGCAGACACATGCGGACACATGCAGACACGTGTTTGTTTGTTGGAGCTTTACGTCCTACCAATACCTAAGGTCATATCTGGATGGAAACCGACTTGTGATAACTCACACACATATGTACACAGTCACACATAACTGCAGTCACACATAGTGTGGCAGGATGCAGGATGTATATATATATATATATATATATATATACTTATATAATATATATATATATACACTACATAGTTCACACACATGTTCAGCATTAATTAAAGTTAATTAGTCCGATGCGCTTTGAGTTTTTGTCATTTTCTGAGATAAATATATTAAGGTGATCATTATAATCTACAAGTAAGTTCGAAATGGCAAATCAAGAAGATGTTTGAAATGTTAGCATGCCTAATTAAATCTGCTTTTAACTAGGTGAAATTTATTTTCCTGTATATTTGTTTGTTATGTAAAGCACCTGAGAACGGCTTCCTGGATCGGGCGCTATATAAATGTGTTGTTTTTGTTGTTGTTTTTTTAAATTAATGTCTGCATGTCAAAACCTTGATACCAAAGGATTCAGTAGTAACAGGTTCTATTACATTGACTCAATGTCTCCTTCTCTGCAGGAGAAAACACTTAATAAGTGTACTAAGCTGGACATGATGGGTGTTTTGATCGATAAAATGTGACGGGTTTATCAGAGTATGCAACATTAAATATCAAACATAAAAGATTTTTTTAGAGCCTTTGCAAGTCAAATTTCATGTGGTGCTCTCTCTGTAGAGGAGTGGTTAGAGTGTCTGACTTTTTTCGAGGTTGGACTCCTAATCTGAAGGTCGGTGGTTCGATTCCCTGTGCCCCCACCTCTGCCAATTTGGATTTCCACCGCTGTGTATAACTTACAGGGTCATCAAAGGCTGGTTGCTCTCATACCATGTCTATGTGGTGTGGGAGGTTAAAAATCCATTGGGTCGGTAAAAGTGTAGGCTCGGGCTTCCTATCGACAAACTGTCTAATGGTGAAAACAAGTCTATTCAGACTTATCCGTTATAGGCAGTATAAATCTTCAAGAAAAAGAATGTTAAAACTGTAAAGCCCGTTGAAAGCATCACCTTTTCCAAACTAAAACAGGAACCTCAATTTGATCCTACAGATCCAACTGGCGCCTTTGTTGCTGGATAGAAAGATTGATTGATTGATTGGTGGTTGCTTTACGCCGTGTCGGCAGCATAGGCCATATTCACGGCGAGAAATGTTTGTCTTTTGTTCAAACCATCGCTTTTACATGTAAAAGCAGACAATCAATTATGTGCCAATAGACACTGATTAAATTAGAAAGCTCACAATCATATATTTGTGGTCAAGGGAAACAAATTCCCATAGAAAAAGAAAAGTTTTATTAATAATTGATAGAATCTATTTAGTAAACTATATGAGGTGGTACAGTCCAGCTGCCCTCAAAAAGGCTAAAATGTTTTCCTGTTTTACCTTAGTAAAAAGGTCATGCATACTGTCTGCAGTGTAGAACCGTTGGCGCAGGGCCAAAAAATCAACGCAACTTAGTAAAATGTGTTTGAGTGTCAGTGGGGACTGACACCCAATACATTCAGGGGGAGGTTCCCCCTTGAGCAGAAAAGCATGTGTAAGCCACGAGTGGCCAATACGGCAGCGGCTAAGGACCACTTGGTCCCACCGACCTCCCGCATGAGTCTGTGGTGGCTTTCCCACAGATGGTTCAATTTCTTTAAGTTTATTAATGTTTTCATCCCACTCATGTTGCCTTTTGGATTTTATGTGGGTGGCTATTAGTGGTTTCAGATCAGAGTGAGGGATCAGACATGGTTCAAGATCACCGTGGATAGAAAGAAGGGTGGTATTAATAAAGTCAATACTGTTGTTATTACTGATAAAGCCTTACGGTGTAAGAATTTTGACATACATACACAATTAATTGAACATGTTTTCACTTCAAATATCTCCAAATTATACATGTATAATCAATTAAAATTATGTTGAAACTAATGTAAGGTAGATTATAACTTATAAGAATCGACCTAAATTATGTTTTCTATAAGAAAAAGGAATCGCTGAAACTCAATGGCATCTGACTATGCAACAGTAAGGCCAAAAGCCTATGCGTATCGTATTATCTATGTCAACTCATTCTGATATTACTTCACCAGGTTTCTGAATGCTATTGTAACGAGGCAGCTACCGTTTTTCAGTGAGTGAGTGAGTGAGTGAGTGAATGAGTGAGTGATTGAGACTGAGTGAGTGAGACTGAGTGAGTCTGAGTGAGTGAGTCAGTGAGTGAGTCAGTGAGTGAGTCAGTGAGTGAGTCAGCGGGCGTGGGTGAGTGAGACTGAGTGAGTGAAACTGAGTGAGTGAGTGAGTGAGTGAGTGAGTCAGTGAGAGTAAGTGAGTCAGTGAGTGAGTTAGTGAGTGAGACTGAGTGAGACTGAGTGAGTGAATGAGTGAGTCACCGATTGAGTGTGTGAGCGCGTGAGTGAGTGAGTCAGTGAGTCAGTGAGTCAGTCAGACAGTCAGTCAGTCAGCGAGTGAGTCAATGGTGCTAAGTTCACGCCACGACAGTAGCAAACGCTATCTATATTCACTTGTCATCCTTATATGACCTTAGATGTTGCTAGACCGTAAAACCCCAACAAACAAGCAAACTTGTCATGCACTAGTTTATAACCCACACACTTGTTCATTCAACATACATTTTCATATTCGATTATTTTCAAGTTTTCCATTTTGATTTCTGCAATGTCTGAAAATATAAATATTGATGTGAGTTAAATTCAACTTTTGGGGACATTTATTTAAAGAAACTAAAAGAATTTTCAAAGAATATGGTTAGTTTCCAAGGTCTTTTCAGGGTATTTTCAAGATAAAGACCTTTTGAAATCAAACTTTCAAATTCAAGAAGTTTCAAGAATGTGTGAACCCTGTACCAGGGTCTCCTTGCTGTATCGCATTTCTACAACACACACACGCGGCTATGTAAGGCCCATGCCATAATCTAATCAAATATGCACCGATAATGCAATATGCCGGCATGCATAATGAGAACACCAACCACCAGGAGTCCATCTTTGTGGGCCACGTGACTGATGTGGGTGGTGGGTGTTGGGGTGGGTGGTGGGGCGGGGGCACAGTGTACATGTATTTAAGAATTCATGAAACACCAGTAAATGACCTTTAAACCATGATCGACATAGGATGAGAATGAAGAGGCAGTGTGATAAGGGTCTCATCAAACTGACTGTATATGTATATATATATATATAGCTCTGTCTGTAATTATGGATCAGGTGGATAGCCGAGTGAGTAGGGCGTCCGCTCCCTATAGGTCAGGTCGTGGGTTCGATCACCGACTGAGTTCGTTTGCTTGTCGGAAATTTAAGGTCATATCAGGATGTGTATCGACTTGTGACAATGCACACTTATGGTGACGTTATAGTGCTGCCCCACGGAAAGACCAGGCTGCTGGAACCATGACCCAATTTCCCACTCAGTCCCATTATCCTGATACTGAGCTAACCAGTCCTTGCCCTATCCAAATAATGTCGAGTGTCAGGCTAGGTAGTGACAAGTATCAATGTAATAAGTCATTTACTTGACTCGGCCGGATTTCAAACTCCCGACCTTCCGCACGGGAAGCCTGCGCTCTACCGATTCGGCCACCACACCCAGTCCTATCTGAGCCAAACCAAACGACATACAAACATTAAATACATATCGCCAGCTCACCTGGTGTCCGGCTGTACTAGGATATGAACTGTTTGGCCCGGTGTCAGGATACTGCGACTGGGCCATAATTCCAGCAGCTATGCATCCCAGCGGGGCACCACTATAAAGCTGTGATAAGTGTGTAATGTCACAAGGCGGTCCATTTGCCACTATAGTTACATCGGATGTGCCTAGTATGTAAAGCCCACTCGCTCACTTAAACCATGAATACCTGAGTGCTGTTGTATATAACCAGTCCTGTTCGGACTAAGTGTGCCTTCACGTACCACCCACTCAGCTTCTACACGCCCCACCGGACACTCTCTGTGGTTATTCACCTTCACTCCTACTTTCGCCTCCTTATCATCTCCCCTAGTGTACATAATCGCTAGTCACAATCGACCGCCTTCTCACCCACTACCCCTGCACCCACCACTCGCCACCCACCACTCGCCACCCACCACTCGCCACCCACCACTCCCCACCCACCACTCCCCACCCGACACTCCCCACCCAACACTCCCCACCCAACACTCCCCACCCAACACTCCCCACCCAACACTCCCCACCCACCACTCCCCACCCACCACTCCCCACCCAACACTCCCCACCCAACACTCCCCACACAAAACTCCCCACCCAACCCTCCCCACCAACCCCCACCCAACACTCCCCACCCAACACTCCCCCCCCCCACCCACACCCCACCCAACACTCCCCACCCACAACACTCCCACCCAACACTCCCCACCCAAAACTCCCCACCCCCCACTCCCACCCAACACTCCCCACACACCCACCCCACCCAACCCACCCACACCCCCACCCAACACTCCCCACACACCACTCCCCACCCAACACTCCCCACCCGACACTCCCCACCCACACTCCCCACCCGACACTCCCCACCCGACACTCCCCACCCGACCCCCACCCAACACCCCCACCCCACCCCCCCCACCAACACTCCCCCCCCCACCACCTCCACCCAACACCCCCACACCCAACACCCCCCACCCGACACTCCCCACTCACACTCCCCACCCGACACCCCCACCCGACACCCCCGCCCGACACCCCACCCGACACTCCCCACCCAACACTTGCCACCCAACACTCCCACCCAAACTCCCACCCAACACTCCCCACCCAACACACCCACACAACACTCCCCACCACCACCCACACTCCCCACCCACCACTCCCCACCCAAACCACTCCCACCCACACTCCCCACCCACCACTCCACCAACCCCACCCCACCCACACTCCCCACCCGGCACCCCACCCCACACCCTCCCCACCCCACCCACACTCCCCACCCACCACTCCCACCCACACCCACACCCCCACCCACACCACTCCCCACCCAACACTCCCCACACTACACTCCCACCCACTCCCACCAACACACCCCACCCAACACCCACCACCACCACCCCCACCCAACACTCCCCACCCAACACTCCCCACACCCAACACTCCCCACCCAACACTCCCCACACACCACCACACACCTCCACCCCACCGTCACCATTCACCCACAGTCCATCCACCCCTTCTCCCTCGCACACTGCGTGGTGACAGTGGTGCTGCCGCCTAGCGGCGAGCAGCCCAGTCACCTCGTCATACGTGGTGTGAGAAGTGAAGAGATTTGAGATGGGGAGTGGGAGGTTGGTCCACGGAATATAATGGAATATAATGGAAACAGAGGAGTAACTTTCTTTGTACCTCAGTCACACTACTGTCTTTGTACCTCAGTCACACTTTGTGTCCACTTTGCAACCACAAAAAAAAGGTGGTCTCAAAGAGATCGGAAGTGGTCACAAAAGGATCCTCAGTGGTCGCCGACCTTCTTCGATCATCTTGGTCGCAAGGAGGTTGCAGCTGCTGCACTAAAAACCTTTGCGACAAAAATGGTCGCTCAGAGGTCAGCGACCATTACTTTGATTGCTCATAGGTCAGGAACCATTGCTGTGGTCGTAAGGATGTCTCCAGTGACTGCAGGTTCTTTGGTCAAAAGTGGTCGCAAAGTGGTAGCAAGCGGTTCCAAGCTGTAGTGTGACTGGGGCTTTATACGCTCATAATGTTATTGTATTATATTACATATATTACAGACATGTGCAAAAGTGTGTGTTGGTTTTTGTAAGTCATGGCAAAATCTAAGGTCAAATCAGGAAGGGTACCGACGTGTGACAATGCGCACTCAAGGTGACTTTATAGCACTGCCCCACTGGGAATTCAGACTGCTGGTACCATGACCGAATTCTCCATTCAGTCATATTATCCTGATACTGAACTAACCAGCTAACCAGTCCTATCCTAGTAATGTTGAGTGCCAGGTTAGGTAGCGACAAGTATCAACTTTGTAAGTCATTGGTTTGACATGGCCGGGATTCGAACTCCCAATGGAGTTAAGGTAGATGAAGTGGTTTGGTTAGTGGTGTATAGTAGTAGAGCCGGTGTGGTTATTATGATGGGGTAACAATGGATATGGGTCAGGCAGGTGGTTAGCTGTTGCGTAGTGGTGAGACGCCCATGACGTAAATAACCATTACGTCACCACCCTCTCACTCCCCTGCTGCGGACCCCATTATGCTGTTCAGGCCATCTCCTCCCATTGTCATACGCATATTGGGTAGCATCACTCACCGATATCCATCAGTCAGCTTTTGAACACAACCGCCACCAGCCCGCTTGGCCAAACTAAACCTAGTTCAGTGACAGCGCAAGGGGTGTGGTGGCCGATTCGGTATTGCGCTGGCCTCGTGTGCGGGAGGTCGGGAGTTCAGGTCCCGGTCGAGTCAAACCAATGATTTATCAAATTGATACATGTCGCTTCCTAGCCTTGTGCTTGACATTAATAGGATAGGGCAAGGAGTGGTTACCTCAGTGTCAGGATAATGTAACTGAGTGGGATATTGGGTGATGGTGCTGGCAGCCTGATTTCCCAGTTGTGCAGCACTATAAAGTCATCATGAGTGTGCACTGTCACAAGTAGGTACCCGTCCTCATATGACCATAAATGTTGCCATAACGGAAAACTCCAACTACCAACCAATGCTGTTCACTTGTTGGGTCACATAACCATTAGATAATCATTGTCCTTACGCGCCAAGCTTATTAAATGCGTAATATATATAGTGCAATTTTATATGCGCATTTACAAATCTATAATAGTAGGGTAAGAGCGCTAGCTGGTTTTCCATGTGGAAGATCGTAAACTCAAATCCCGACCGAGTGAAACAAAGGACTGATAACATTTATACTTGACATTACCTAGCCTGGAGACCAGACGGGGTGGCCGATGGGAGTAGAGCGTCCGTCTCCTGTTTTGGGAGATCGGGAGTTCCGAACCCATGAGTTTGTGGGTTTGAATCCTGGTCGAGTCAAACCAATGACTTAAAATTTGATACTTGTCGCTTCCTAGCCTGGCACTCGGCATTAGCAGGATAGCGCAAGGACTGGTCAGCTCAGTGTCAGGATAATGTGACTGAGTGGGATATCAGGTCATGGTGCTGTTAGCCTGGGTTCCCAGTGGGGCAGCCCTATAAAGTCGCCATGAGTCACAAGTCCGTACCCGTCCTGATATGACCTTAGTTGTTGCTAGGACGTAAAACAACAACAAACTAACAAAACCTAGCCTGGCACTCGGCATTATTAGGATAGGACAAGGAATGGTTTACTCAGCATCAGAATTAATTGATTGCTGGTTGCTTTAGTATCAGGATAATATGACTGAATGGGATGTTGGATTATGGTGCCAGCAGCCTGGTCTTCTAGTTGGGCAGCACTATAAAGTTGCCATGAGTGCACAATCACAAATCATAGCTGTTCTGATATGACCTCAGATGCTGCTAGGGCCTAACGCACCAAACAACAACTAATCTACAGTAATACATTAATAGCGATATAATATAATGTTTAAAATGCGAATAGTTGGTGAACCAGTCCCATACATTTCGACGTCCCCTCCCCCGGTGTAAAGATTTCAAATTCCCCCCATATTCAAGTTCCCCCCCAGGAACTTGAAAACGTTTTCAAATTCCTCCCAGGGGAATTTGAAAACGTTTTCAAATTCCCTCCCTCATTTTAACTTTCCCTCCCCCCCATTTTTGGGGAATTTTCTTTATTTTTGTAATTTTTTGTTATTTTTGATTAGTTTTCATGACAAATATTATAATATACAGAGAATAGCATAATGGAAATTATTACTAGTACAGTAAAACATATTTAACCACAAATTACACAAAAGTCTCCAAGATGGTTAAGAAAAAAAAATTATAGGTCTGAAATTTAAAACGCTTTTTAAAGTATTTTAAGCTATTTTAAATTCCCGGAGGGGGGAATTTGAAAATAGGGGGGGGAATCTGAAAACTGTTTTCAAGTTCCCCCCCAGGAATCTGAAAACGTTTTTAATTTCCCTGGAGGGAAGTTAAAAACGTCTTCAGATTCCCGGGGGGGAACTTGGGAAGGGGGGAAGTTGAAATCGTTACACCGGCCTCCTGTTCTCGTATATCTATCAAGTATCATTTGCTATTATACCCCACCCATATTTATCTATCTATCTAACTACATCCACTACTCCTACATATCACTATCCTTATTCACCATGTTTTTAAAACTAAATGTCGTCTGCCACACCACTGTCCACTTACACAACCCTAAATGGTTGGTTGTTGGAGTTGTACGTCCAGGGAACATCTAAGGTCATATCAAGACGGGTACCGACTTGCAACAGTGCGGACTCATGGCGACTATATAATGCTGCCCCACTGGGAAGTTTTACCTCATTGGTTTGATTCGACCAGGGTGTGAACCCAGGGTTCGAACCCATGGGTTCGAATCCCACGATCTACCAAAACGGGAGACGGACGCTCAACTCATTCAGCCATCCCGTCTAGTCACATAACCCTAAACAAATAAAACCGTCAAAATGAACTGTACACCACATTGTTAATCCAAATATAAGTCTGAGGATAATTGATTACCTCACAGTTACACCATAGAACACTGACTCAGACTCAAAGAGATAACACCAGGGGTAACTAAGTCAGATGTGCAGGAGAAGGAAACGCAGTGCCTTTATTATATGGCCTCCTCCTGGTGAAAATGTTAGCGCATGCGCAGAGGTGGATCTTTCATCATCTGCGCGTAATCGGGTTATAGATTATAAATACACCTCGTCAGCTCGGCAACCTGATTAATATGGTTTAGTATGGGCATTGTTTCAGTCTGGTACCAGCCACCTGCTGCTGTGTAAGCAAGCTGGGCATGATATACAGCCACCCTTCTCTTTTACGCAAGACCGGGCGCGGTGGCCGAATCGGTAGAGCACAGGCCTCGCGTGCGGAAGACGGGGAGTTCGCGAGTTTGGTTCCTGGTCGAGTCAAACCAATGACTTAAAAATTGATACTTGCCACTTCCTAGCCTCGTGCTCGGCATTATTAGGATAGGGCAAGGGCGTGTTAGCTCGGTGTCAGGATAATGTGACCGAGTGGGATAGCGGGTCATGGTGCCGGCGGCCTCATTTCCCAGTAGGGCAGCACTATAAAATCGACACGCTGGAAATGGCCACCAAGGCATGGAATGCCCAAACGGTGAAAGAAAACAAATCCCTGACCTAAAGACATACAAAAAATATCTGTGCAAAATAAAAACTGGAAACCCCAACTGAACTGCACCACAAGGGGGCAGGTGATATGTCACGGCCCCCAACTGGACAGCCCAGGGCGGGACAACCAGAAATATAAAAGCCAGATAACATATCTAACAACAATCTAAGTCAAATCAAATTCAAACAAACATAACTCAACCACCTATTACGTAGAGGCCTATGGACATGTAAATAAAATAGGCTAGTATAGAATTAAGTAGAAAAAAGTGGGAAAACTCTTCCCCAAGAAAACCTCAAAACACTAACATAGAACCTTAAGAAAACAACTAACATAGTAATAAGAATAGAACAAAAATACAATGCCAAGAGGGCCCCAAAAAAAACTAACCTAGACTACTAAACATACCAACAGACTATCTATCTGCTACTGAAATGCAGACAATCAAATAACTTATCAGCAGCTACTGCTTTGTAAGACAACACCAAAACTACAGCTGGCCAGCATTGAAAACAATCCTGGATACCCAGGCTTACATGCTATGGACAGTATAAATACAGCCTCAATAAAAAGAAAATTAATAAAATGAGTGCATACTGTTACAAGTCGGTACCCATCCTGATATGACCTTAGATGTTGCTAGGACGTAAAACAACAACAAACAAACTATAACGCCAGCAACAAGGCATAGTAGGTGCGTTATATCTGGCCCCATTGTGATATCGCTGCTCAGTGTGTATTACATCGGTTTAACGAATTCCCAATGTATAGTATATATGTCCATTACTTTGATTGCTCAGAGGTCAGGAACCATTGCTGTGGTCGTAAGGATATCTCCAGTGACTGCAGGTTCCTTGGTCAAAAGTGGTCGCAAAGTGGTAGCAAGCGGTTGCAAGAGTTCAGGTGCAAAACCCTGTAAAAGCCAATCCAAAAATAGAATTAAAATAACGGAATTTTACGTGACGGTAATTTTAATCCTCTTGTGATGAAATTATTATGGAGAAATGAACAAAAAAAATAGGAATGTAAAAAATGAACTTTTTGAAGGCTTGATTCCAATGTTTCTCTCAATTTGTTGACTGGTACTTACTGGGTTTTGCGCCTGAACTTCGCATTGCTATCTCTTCCCAATTCGTGCTATATATGTCTCTTAATTTGTGAAACATTGTCCAAATTGTGCTATATCTATATGACAAAGGTGTGCTATATCTGTACTTTGTTATATATCTGCCCAACTTGTCCTATCTGCCAATTTGTGCTATGTCCGCTTAATTTATGATACATTGCCCAAATTGTGGTATATCTATCTGTCCAATCTGTGCTATATCTGCACTTCGTTATACATCTGCCCAATTTGTCAGATCTGCCCAATTTGTGCTATATCTGCCTAATTTATGATATATCTGCCCAATTTGTGCTATATCTGCCTAATTTGTGATACATTGACCCAAATTGTGCTATACCGTCCTATGGGGGCTATATCTGCACACTTTGTTATATATCTGCCCAGTTTCTCTTATCTGCCAAATTTGTGTTATATCTCGACAAATTGTGTCCTATCTCCAAAGGTAACGCTTTATCTGCTCAAATTGTGCTACATTTTCCCAATGTGTGCTAAACCTGCTCGGTGTGCGCTATATTTGCTCACGATGTGCTATATTTGCTCACTGTGTGCTATATTTGCTCACTGTGTTCTATGTCTGCCCAATTTGTGCTATGTCTGCCCAATTTGTTATACATTTATCTATTTGTCTTCTGCTTCCAAAGAAGTGACCATGCCCATATTGAAATTCCCTTTTGATATTTGAATGCTCCCATTGAAACCTGTGTAAAACATCTAACAAAGATGTGGGCAAATATTTTAAAGATTACTAAATATTTACAAGTATTAAAGCATACTTAGAAACCGACAGCCAAGTCTCACAATCATCATTGCAAAGACCATCTCTTGTAATAGTCCAGTCACACTACTGCTTGTGACCATTTATTACCACTTTCCGACCATAAAAAAGGATTGGTGATACCCCAGTCACACTACAGCTTGCGACCACTTTGCGACCACCTTAGACCAAAGAACCCATACTCATCCCTGATGTCCTTGCTACCAAAACAATGGTTGCCGATTTCTGGGCGTCACTGGTGAGTGTGGGTTCTTTAGTCTAAGGTGGTTGCAAAGTGGTCGTAAGCTGTAGTGTGACTGGGGTATTACAAAGAGGTCACAAATGGTCGCAAAATGGTCACAAAGTGATCCTGAATGGTCGCCGACTTCCTTGTTAGGTGACATAGCAATATTAGCATGCCAGACCCATTTATGCCAATCTACAAGGTGCAAGGGGAGGGGCTAAAGCGTATGTGATGTCATTCAGGGAATCTGGTATGCAACCACTCACCCACATTCAGACCATAAAAGGAATATATTGAATAATTTGCAATTAATTATACATGTACATAATTCTCATTATTCTCATGATGTCCGTTGTCAGTTCGTTTTAATGAATACTAAAATATAATAATAGTAATAATAATAATAGTAATCGTAATAGTAGTAACAATAGTAGCAATAGCAGTAGCTAGAGCAATAACAATAATAATATTAGTCGATTTTATTCAAATGGGTTTTTATATAGTTGCATAGTCCGATGGTTTTGACATTCTGTCATTTTCTGAGATAATTATATATCGTTATAATCTACCCTAATTTAGTTTGAAGTAACTTATTTTAAATGGCCAACTTTGGAGATATTTGAAGTGCAACCATGCACAATTATTTTTGGCATGCATGCCAAAACACTGACACCATTGGCTTGTGCAGTAACAGGTTCTATTCAATTGCCTGAGTATTCCCTTCTGTGTAGTGACAAATGTTTAATAAATGCACCAGTATCTAAGATTGATATGTAGAATCAAATCTAGATATTTGTCTTGGTTTTGAAAATGTGATGTTTTCATCGGACTACGCATCTTTAATGTTCTACTGAACAGGAATAAATTATCATTGGAATGATTGATGCTGGTGGATTTAAGGTGCCTTCCCTAGCTCAGTCACTCAGAATCCAGAGTGGATCATTGTCCCCGGTGCCCTCCCCATCTCTGCCAATTTGGATTTCCACCGCTGTGTATAACTTACAGTGTCATCAAAGGCCAGTTGCTCTCATACCATGTATGGGAGGTTAAAAATCCTGTGGGTCGGTAAAAGTGTAGGCTCGGGCTTTCTGTCGACAAACTGTCTAATGGTGAAAACAAGTCTATTCGGACTTATCCATGACAGGCAGTATAAATCTTCAAGAAAAGATTGTCCTAGTGTGGTGGATATTTTAGCAACGCTGATGAGAAGAACCGAAGCTAGAATAGATATCGATCAGATAAGCAATCACATGACATCCAAGCACAGATTAGAGAATCAATAACGACGTAATTATACGAGACCTCCTGCTTAACTCGCGTGGATTACGCAGGAGGGAGAACGCTTGTGACAGGTGTAACAAAAGACAAACAAAAAAGATACTGTCAGGAAATAAGAAAGCTTTCCTTCAAACAGGAAAAATACTTGCACCGCTCTTCTATGTACACGGGTGACGTGGCCTAGTCGGTAGAGCGCAGTCCTCGCGTGCGGGTGATCGGGACTTCGGTTCCCGGTCGAGTCAAACCAATGCCTTATAAAATTGATACATGACACTTCCTATCCTGGCGCGCAGCATTAATAGGATAGGGCAAGGACTGGCCGGCTCAGAGTCAGGGTAATAAGACTGAGTGGGATACCGGGTCATGGTGCAAGTGCCCTGATTTCCCCAATGGGCAGCACTATAAAGTCACCATGAGCGTGCACTGTCACCAAGTCGGTACCTGTCCTAATTTGACCATAGATGTTGCCAGGATGTAAAACTCCAACAACCAACCAACCAAATCTACAGACAGATAGGCGGAACAGTGACAAGCTGCCTCCATCCCATCCGCCTCCTCCGCCCTCTCCGCCCCTCGCTCCGCCCACACCTTGAAGCATGTCTAGGATATTGCTATAACTTTATAAGCAATAATATATGATAGATCGATTGTGATTTTACTGCCTAGCAACATGTGAAGTCATATCAAGGTGGCTACCCCCGACTTGTGACAATACGTAGTGACGGTGTTTGGGGTTTTTTTTCCCCTCAAGTAGTCTGGGATGAAATTGGTGACTGCAAAAAAAAAAGAAAAAAAAGTTTATCGCATTATAGAAAAGAGCTTTTCATATAATATGTACAGGTGGGCTCAGTGAACTATGATAAAACAATAAATCAAAATAAAGTAGAAAGAACAAAACCGAAACGGGTTTATAGTGATGGTCCAGTTGGATACCATAGCGTTGTTATCATGTGCTATCTCTCTCAGTCACATTATCGCGGTGCTGAGCCAAGCAGCTTTTACCCTACCCTTGTGGTGTCAAGCTCCAGGTTAGGTAGTGTTGTTTGGTTTTGGGAGTTTTATGTCCTGGCAACATCTAATGTCATATCAGGACAGACTTGCGACAGTGCACACTCATGGTGATTTTATAGTGCTGCCCCACTTTGAAATCAGGCAATCCCAGTCAGTCACATTATCCTGACACTGAGCTAACCACTCCTTGCCCTATCCTAGTAATGCTAAGCACCAGCATAGAAAGCGACAAGTTGATGGCCGTCGTCCGTTAACCGTCGGGCTATTCCGCCCCCGCTAAAGGCAAGCCTTAGTGTTAATTTATATAATTATTTCCATGTAAATTTCTCGGGCCGGTCACGGGCCGCCACTGTCTCTCGCCCCGTCTGCAGGTAGTCCGTGTCTGTCGGTGTTCTTCTCGGGCTAAAGTCGGCCAGCCAGAGCATCGCCTTAATACGGAGGTTTGCCACCGCCCGTATTTGTTGTCCAAAAGCATGTATTGTATTGTTTCAACTAACTGGCTGGTCTCCTCACCGAACGGTGTATTTAATATGTTTAAATGGATCCAGAACTAAGCAGAGGCGCTAGTGTCTCTGCTACTGTCACTGATAATCAGCCTACGTTACTGTCTTATTTCAGCCTGAAAGATCGGTACGTTAATGCTATTAATGTCCATTTTAATCTCCCCGCAGATGGGCTAAGTAGCAGCATAAGGCCTAGTCAGGCTTAAGGCCCTTAATTATATATATAAAGTATTCCAAAGTTAGATTCGACCATAGCGGTTTACTCCATAGAAAACTGGAGGATAGTAAAGAATGCAAGGAACGTTCCAATCAACTTTTCCAAGAGCTCACGGCTTTGTTTATTCTTATTAAACTAACATTCATGGTAGGACATAGTATAGAATATCGTTCGAACCCTTCCCGTAATGTTTAATGTAAAACAACTTTAGAATTTCGATAATATAGACCTAAAACTCGGCTAAAACATCAGAGCGTCATAAAGCACGTCTGATCGGTCTGGCCCCGAATGCCCGACCCCCCTCCGTTGCCAGGCGCGACGCTATTTGCGTCTCCTAGCAACGCTTTACGGCCGAAAACCCCGTCGCCCGTGAATGTTTGGCATTCGCGGTCTGCCATGGCGAGTAGCCCGTATCTCCAAATACGGGTTAATCGGCGCACGCCCGTGAATGCCACCAGGCTGGCAGTCTCGCCCACTTCACTGCTCCCCCAGACGAACAGCAAGGATTGATGTTCGTCTAAGAAAGGCAAAGTGGGCGCGACTACATCGGTCTGCGGTCGTAGCAAAAGAAATAAGAATACCCCCGTGAATCTGCCCCGCGTCCTGCAAACAGTGCAAGAGGCAGGACCCGTATTTGAACTTGACTTCTCGTTGTGTTATTGACCTGAAAAAAACGACCAGGAACCTGGTCACATAGAATTGACATAATTTATTACGCTAATAAAAGAGATTTTATTTGTTTCCTGTATATCCTGATTTATTATTATTCATAGTATAGTGACATCGGTAACGATTGGTTAAGCGATGAAAGTACTGGTATAGCTTTAAGAGCCCATTGAAATTTTATTTTTATAATGGAATAAATTCAGCATGTATTCGACCCAACGAGGGTATACAGCTCATCATTAAATATTCCATTATTTTATTTTTTTTTATTTTAGCATTATATTTTGGTGCACATTTAGGTGTGTAATTTTTTTTATTTTTTTATTATTATCACACCATTTTTTTTTTTTTTTTTAATTATTTTGTTTTGGTGCACTGATAGGTGTGTAGTACTTTGTTGTTTTCACACCAAATATTTTTTTTTAGTATACCATTTTGGTGCACTAATAGGTGTGTAGTACTTTGTTGTTTTCACACCAATATTTTTTTTTTTTTAATAAATATTCGAGGATATATATATATAGCGGGGAGCCGTGAGCTCGGATAACGATTTAACATTAACAATAACCCCCGCAACTCGGTGCAAGGGGCCATCCACTATATAACAATCGGTTCCCACCGTGCCGCCTAAGCTATACATCCAGCAGCATCTCTGGCAGGAGTGCTCTACTTAGACACGGTGGGACTACGCTAACTGAGTAATAACAATTAATTAATTATTTACAGTTTATATAGACCGGGTCCAAGTGACCATATGCGGTCGTCCGTTACTGTGCAGCCTCAAGTTACCTGCAGTAAGGAGTAACGCTAAGTTACAGTGTCCTTGAAATTACCGTATTATTACGTTTGTCTTTTGTGTTCAATATGTAGTAGTAAATAAAGCCTAAACACGTAGGCACGAAGAGCAATGAATCTACGGGCCATACATTTACCTGAGAAAGTCGTGGTAACGACCTTTACATGGTGTCGAAGAGATGTCTAAAAACCCGTTTGCACGCAAGTGATTACAGTTACGGGCAATATATATACCTGAGAAAGTCGTGAAACGACATTTACATGGTGTTCAAGAGATGTCTAAAAAACCTGTTTGCACGCAAGTGTCATTACAGTTACGGGCAATACATATACCTGAGAAAGTCGTGAAACGACATTTACATGGTTTTTAAGAGATGTCTAAAAACCTGTTTGCACGCAAGTGTCATTACAGTTACAGGCAATACATATACCTGAGAAAGTCGTGAAACAGTGAACCTGAAGTATCTCCTTGTAATTTACGCAACTATGTCAAATCACGGGGCGACCCGGTCGGAGCCGGTCGAACTGGGAAGTCTAGTTTACCGGAAAAGTAATTAGTGTATTCTAACCATACTAGCGACTAATGGAAGAAAATAACGTGGCCATTTCCAGGGTTGAAACCAGTTATTTCTCATCTTCCCCAGGGGAAGGAAATAACTCTAGCCAGTTCCCGTGATGAAGCTAGTTATTTCTCGGCTTCCCCCGTGTAGTACTCGGACTAGTTGGTGCCCCCTATGGCCCCCGAATAACTACATTATAATTTTCCATGCGTCCGTAACTCAACATTGCTGCATTCCCAGTTGACCCCTGGCTACCGCCATAGTCGCATCGTGATTGACTACAGTCGACACCTATACAACTTGTACATAACATTCCATCGTGAAACCTACCATACCATAGCATACAATAATTGTAATACGGTGACTAACATAAGGCAATAGTTGCCCATGGGACCAGCTTCGCACCTGGCAAAGGGCAAAATATTAGGGTAATTTACAAAAAAGTAAGATGGAGATGAAAATACGGACCTCCGGCAACTCGTGCAATGTTGCATCGAGCTGCGGGTGGCCGTTGCTCTCATTATTCAAGAGGACTATTTGGATTACACAATTGTTTTTGGGTGGGGTGCCCAGCCATGGATGAATAAACCTTATAAGAACAGTTTGTTGACCTGAAATTTAAATTTTGGTTACTGGTTGGTTACCTGCCTAAAGTCAGCTTAGTAATATCTAAAAGAGTTTACTGTACGAATAAAATCACCCAAAAATACCAATTTTTATTAGTTTAATACCCGCCGAGAATCGGTCTAAGAGTTGTAAAATTTATATGTTAATTGTTTAGAAACTTAGTGGGTCAAAACTTGACAAGACCCGAAACATTTTAAGATAAATATTTTTGTTTTAGGATTTTAAAGCGCGATCTATCAATCCCAACGCGGTTGGTTAGTCGCCGATTGCGGCCTAATATTTACTAAATGGACTAGTTTAATTTAGGGTTTCAAAGTAGCTGCGGGGCCGCACATCCACACTAGGGGCAACTAGCGTAAACGTAACACGGGTAACCGCAGTAATAGTTTGGAGTATTCGTGAAAAATCACGTTTTGGTGTTGTGGATATGACCGGTTAGCAGTGTAAGTACCAACACACAGTCCGGGGGGCGCCCGGCCGTGGTCGTTCCAACCGTACACAACCGTTGATAATCCGAGGGAGGAGCGGGCCGATTTTAGTATATTCTTTCTTGGGAAAGCCAAATGCCAAACAATAGATGCGGTAATTAACTCGCCACTGAAGAAAAGCCCGCTAATATGGAGAAACACACATATCGATTGCAAGTGATGTCCCGGTTTCAGAGCGGCCGCTACCTGGTAATGGATCGGGACGAACCCGTAAAAGAATCTACATTACCAGAAAAATAATAGGCTATTGCGGGTACCTGAAATTAAGTCCTAGAGGGACTAGTGGTACCTGATCCACTCTCTTAGGAGATACCCGCCATCCCAGAAGGGGATCATCACAGGGCTGTTGGGTTTTTGGTACAGTGCTCCCTGTTTCTCGCCAGCTAAGCAGCCTGGCAGATTGATGCCAGACAGGCCAGGCCCTGTGGAGCGACTGCCGTTAACGTCAAAGGACGGGCAAAAGGCATAACCCGGTGGGCCGCTGCCCACATCCCTCTACACCAGGAATATTCCAAGAATAAATCGGAAAATGTCGTTTAATAGGTTACTAATTTTTACAATACAATCCGCTTTTGAATATAATAGATGTCACTACCTAAAACCGTTGCTAACTCTTATTTTTTTTTTTTTTTTAAACCATGCTGGTAGGTTAAAGTTGGAATACTACAATTTCGTCAACTGTTCGTGACATCGAATAAGAACCATATCAATCTGGATGCAGACGGCCAAGGAATGGGAACCCAAACTCCTTCTCAGGAATAGTCAGCTTGCAGACAACTTAGCGGGAAGACGCTCGTCAGTTAAACTGTACGATTCGACAAACATTCCCTTGTTTTTATATTTTGAAACTTTAATACGTGAAAAATATTATTATTAAGATAGTAATGTCTGTGTGTCTTAAGGTTTACGGTCCATTGCGGGCCAATGTAAAACCAGGTCTTAGCACCACCTGGCACAAATATTATTATTATTAAGTGAAAATAGTTAATTATTATTATATGGGAAATATTTTTATCATATTATTATTAAGATATTAATGGTTTGTGTGTCTTAATGTTTACGGTCCATTGCGGGCCAATGTAAAACCAGGTCTTAGCACCACCTGGCACAAATATTATTATTATTAAGTGAAAATAGTTAATTATTATTATATGGGAAATATTTTTATCATATTATTATTAAGATATTAATGGTTTGTGTGTCTTAATGTTTACGGTCCCTTGCGGCCCAATGTAAAGCCACCTGGCACAAATATTATTATTATTATATGAAAATAGTTAATTATTATTATATGGGAAATATTTTTATTCCCTATACCAAGCTGATGCCCTCAGAGATAATTTATTACTGGAAACTAATAGCCCCTTACAATCCTGCAACCCCGGTTGTTTCATCTTTAAAGAGCGGTGTATGCGATTCCGTGTACACAAACCCATGCACCGTGAACTGGCGGGGACCCATACTTTTATATAACCAGATTGCCAATATGACTCGCGGTGTACACACATCTACGCATCCCGAACTAGCGGGGACCCGTACTTTCTGTTCGTAACCTTTACGGGGAACCGTAATGATGACCTTTGGCCTATACCAATTCTGAAGAGTTTACACAATGGTGTTTTTGGTGCCATTACCACCAGTTCTAACAGTTCTAACTACTCTGCCAACAATGAATTTACACAATGGTGTTTTAAGTGGACTAACGTGTCCAACCATTTTCTAGGATAATATAATATTGAAATGCTAACTCTACTCCAGTGGACCAACGTGTCCCAACATTTTCTAGGATATATATGAGTCTACTAATACGTGGTATTTACATGGTATATGTACATTACTCAAAGGGTCGGTTATTTTTACCAAAAATTTACGTGCTGTGCAATGCTAATATTTGAATTTACTTCTACTCGACCCGGAATTGGTTTGCCATTTATTTGAATTAATTTCACGAGTCTTCGCAATACCTTCCTCCCAAATGATTGCGGTTCTACCATTTAAATTTGTTGGTCTGGTGGTTGTGCGTGAGGGTTGACTTATAACATATTACTTTGATACTTCTACCTAACTTTATTATGATGATGTTGACTCCTTTAGAATGAAATTTGGAATAATTTTTACTTAAAGGAGTAGTTTGAACTTTGAATTAAAATTTGGAATACGGTGTTAATTGGAATATTATCTCCAATTTGTTTTCAAAATACCCTCACCTCTTCCACATGACCAATTTTTTGTATATAATGTAAACCCCTGGCCGCCTAAAATATTGTCATGTGTATGGGGATTACAAATTTTAATTTGCTTAAACTAGTTTAAGGCTTAGTTTGTATTTAATTTATTTTATGGATCCCAATTTTACTTGTTTATAAAGTGTTAATTTAAATGAAATTTCTTACTATCAAGCTGATGCCCTCAGAGAGAATTTATTACTAAAAATTAATGGCCCCTTATAATCATGCAACCCAGAAATGAATAAAAATATATTTAAAAAACGTACTATCAAAGGGTCGATTTAAACGCTTGCCCTAACTGGTTCTCTGCTCTACATTATTGTGGGGAAACAAGGGAAAGTAATACACAACAAGAAATATACAAAAGGAATATAAAAGTATGTGTGTTATATTTGTAGAAGTGTATGAAAATTAGTATTGGTGTATTAATTATTTGATATTAACCTACCCCCATATAAATAATTGCCCATATTTTAATATGTACCCTGAAACAATACCCGGTGTGGTGCCCTGGAGCGAAGATGGTGGTTGCCGGTTTCACGGGGGTACGGATCTAGTCCCGCGTCTGGCTTGATCTTGGTAGCTGTTGTTTGACGCGGCTGCTGATGACGGTTACGGCTCCCCGTGAAACCGGTGACGCCCGGAGAAAAGACGTCGCCGTGGCTCCCGGACACGGTGTAGAGTTGTATTGCGTGTGGGATGTAAAAACATATTGAAGTGTTAACAAATGTGGATATATATTATTAAAAGAATGCAGTTTTTAAGAAAAGGGAAAATGCAAATTTGAGCAGAGAACCAAGTTAGTTGGAGTTATTAAAAAGAGCACATAATAAATTTTATAATATTTACGGGGATATTTATGTTTACATATAATATTATTACCTCTCCCAGAAAAAAAACATAAGATATTAGGTTATAATTTTTTTTTTTTTTTTATTTACATGTGCAGTTGGTTGCTTTGAGCACTGTAGGTTTTCACCTTAAATTAAATTTAACTATATAGTTTGTGTACTATTTAGAGCACTACGTTTGTAGTGCCGTGGTTAATTTAAACAAATATAAACGAGTTTAAATATGTTTTATAATAAATATTACTTGGCGTTCTATTTATTGTATATTTTTAGTCCTCTGAATGAGGCTGAGGAGCGGGGTTCTCCTCTAGAGTTGTGACGTCTACTGGGGGACTAGGGTCACCCTCAGAGGACGATATGGGGTAGGAGGCAGCGATGTCTACCAAGACCCCTAAATTACCTTCCAAATCGTCGTGAAGGGAGGTGGCCTTAGAAATATCCGAGAATTGGGAGTGTGGATCTTCCCAATCGTCCGAATCTCTTGACGAATCAGCCCCCTTAGGTGACCTCCTCGCCGTATATGGGATGGTGTCGTCAAGACAAACCTCCACAGCTGCAACACCCACCGCAGGTGGGATGTCGGCAGACAAAGAAATAACCCCCGCTTCAATAGGCGAGGGTACTAACCTTGGTAGGGACGGTGATGAAGCGACCGTTGACACGATAGGGGATGGAGCCCGCAGGTCCGAGAGCACCTCTAGCGGGTCCTCGGAGACATCCATCTCCTCCCGGAGGTTGATGGCCGTCGTCCGGCAAACTAGCGACTCGTCCACGGGAGTAGGCGGAGGCGGCTCGGCGGCAGCAGCCACCAGAGATTGACCCTTGGGGGTTGACGTCTTGCCCTTAATAGAGCTTGACGGCGGGACATAAGGTCTGAGAGGAGCGGTCTTACGGCCTCCCGGATTCCATTGAGGTTTGGGTGGCGGGGCCGGTATGGCCGTCGCGTCCCCTGACGACGCAGGTAAATGTCCAGAAGTGGATGCCTGCGGACACACAAAGTCCTCCGATATGCTCGCGTGGAGTTGAGCATCTGCGAAACGGGAGAGATTTAGGTTTCCCAATTGTCCGTCCCACTCTAGCGCCGGTTGGCCGAACGCGAAGTGGAAGTGCATGAGGAGCTCCTCGTATTTTTGGATCTCCTGTTGGTGGCGACTTTGCATGTAACGGTATTCAGTTAAAGCCGATACCGTTTTTGCCTCGGCAATTTGCACTTTTTGTCCGTACTCCTTATCCAGGCGGGAATGAAGGAGGCAAGCTATATTTACCTTGGCACAGTCCAGGCGGTTAAGCCAGAACGTCCCGAGGTCTCCGACGATGGCATGAAGAAGATCCATGGCATCGGTAGACTCCTGGCTAGAGTCCATTTGCAATGCCTCCTGCACCGCGGGATGCAGGCCTGCATATTTTTCTAGCAGCCGTTTCTTGGCAGCGTCAGTCAACTCCGGGGGGAAGGGGCTCCCCACGGCGTCAGCAGGCACTTGCTCAGCAGCAGGCATACTAATTTCTGCTGCCCGTCGTTTTAAGTCGCGACGGACCGCATGGGTGAGAGTTCCCACTGTGGATAACGTGGGGTCGACGGGGCGCGCAGGTGTGCGCCTCGGCTGAACCGGTGCGGTTACTGAAGAAACAGCTGCGGCTGAAGCTGCGGCTGGTGGTGCGGGCGTGGCCTTGGCAAGGCGCGCACGTAAACGATCGCCCTCCTCTTGGAAGCGGGCGGCCTCGGCGATTTGCTCAGCCGTTCTCTGTAGGGGTGGGTCATCGTAGTCCGTCAATGCTGCGGCATATGACACACCCTCTGCAACTTTGTCCGCGTCGAAATGGTGGGACACACGTACATCCGAACGACCTCTGCAAGAACACGGGCGACCGGAAGGATGTGGACGAATGGTTGACGGGGGCCACGGGAATTCCATCTTCCCCGTCCATTGATTGCTGCAACCTCCGTCGCGCTCTAGAGAAGAGCATCTTCTCTTTGTAGGTTTCCCCACCATAGATACACACCGCCAGTGTGTGTTCGTGATGGGGTAGACGTAAGGTCTCCTCGGGACCCTGACGATTTCTCATACGTAAAAGTTCCGGTAGGTACGTAAAACGACACCGGTCGGCAGATGATGGGTCCTTAGCCACACGAGCCAGCAACGCAATCACAGATTGATCGCGTCGATGGCCAGTCCTGGCAAAGGTACCAAACGACATTAAGTGTCGCAACATGATGCCCCTCCTTGGAGTTTCGAAGGGCTGTCCGTTGGCCCTACTGTAGGGACATCCAGTAGCTTTGTGATCGTCGCACGACCACATAGGCATAGTATACAAATGCTCCTCACAGATATGACGAGATAATACGTCCCACCGCTTGTATGTGCGTTTAGGATAAGTCAAATTAGAGGGCATAGAGCTACCTCGCTGTAAAAAATATGCGCAAAACGGGCAACGATCCTTAGGCCTGAAGGTATGCCTAACGAATTTAAGATGGGCGATGTCGTCCATTTGATATTCGGACCTCCGTGCACCTTTGTGAGCGGTGATTAGGTCCGCTAGCTGTTTAACGTAAGGGGTGAGTCCGGTTTGGTCGTCGTCCACCCAATCCTCCTCGTCCGATTCACCGCCTGGATCACGGTTCAGCGGAGGGAGGCGCAACTTGTTACGCCTTTTAGGCGTATCTGGTAACATGTACATCATTAGTGTGCGGGCAGGTCGCGGGGGATCGAAATATCTCTCTCCCATCACTGATTCCTGTATCAAACCTAACTCAGCGGCCTTCCGGATAGGTTGGACGCCGATCGACTTCTGATTGAAGACACAATTAACCTCACTGGGATACCTTGGAGGAATCACAGCGGTTGGGATATCGCTATCCCACTTGAGCTCCCCTTTGTCAAGGCGAACCAGACGTAACGCCATCGTGCCGAAATCGGGATGATGGATGTCCACAGGAGGTTGTACCTCCTCATCAGGTATGGCCTTCTCCGGAGTCGCTGCCTTTTTAGTGGCTGACGGCTCCTTGAAGAGTCTGTCGACGACCGGTGTTTTAAGCGGTGATCGTCTAATTTGCGGCTCATCGGAACCACTGGCTGCGGGCGCACGTAAATCCTGCGAGGCAGGATCCGCTGGGACCGCTGATGATACATGGTAAAGCCGATCAGAATGAATGGGGGACTTACCGGTAGAGGAGGGGTAATCCTCCTCAGCTTGAAATATGTCCTTAGGACGGCGTCCGGAGACGACAGTGAAGGCCTCGTCTGTCTCCATTGGGACGACTTTTGCGGCTGAGACGTAACTGGCTTGATTGCCAGAACGCTGTAAATTAGTGTGCAGAGACACATCACCCTCATAGAGGGATAAATTATATTTGGCACGACGCTCTGCTGAGAATAATACCCAGGCTGTGCGTCGCACCTTGCGTACCTCCCCGGTTCTGCCATTAAGGACGGGGACGTACTCATCTATGTCCGGCTCAGAGCCCGGACTGCTCGGAATGGAGGAGGCCATCCCTCGACCCAGTCACGTAAACGCGACCAGGCCAGTGATCACCCCTTCCGACAAATAAATTTAGAAAATCAAGTTAACCAGAGATGAAACGCCGAGGTTGTTGGAACCCTTCTAGGAAGCAGCCACTATCCCGCCAGAAGCGTGTACCCTCTTGCCGACAGCAAGGGGCCTGAACCAACAATCACGGCAGAGAGATTTGGGTGGGTCGACATCCAGCAAGAACCAGATGACGACTGATTGAAAATTGGCCCGGCTCCCACGATGTGGAGAGTCGCACGTTCGATTAATCCGTCATACCAATGGCAAGGGCGGGTTTTGGCGGGAAACCGCTCGCGGCCCGTGTCACAGCGGCGAAATAGGTCACCGAGAGCGCGGTCTCCAAGGCGACTAATAACGTAACCCTTCCAATCGTCTGAATTGGAAGCGTGCAATTGCAAAGGCGTGCATTCACTATGATAAGCAACAAATTATAAATAAATACCCGTGTGTTTTTATTTTATTTTTATTTTACTGGATGCATCGCCTTTGCTAGTATAAATAAGTGAATAGGGACGCCATTCACGTTACGGGATGTGATTAAATTTATTAGAATAAAATCGTTCCAGAAAGGTTTTCCAACTCGACCCGTTCGTGTTGTCACCAAATCATGTCGCGGTTTTATTGCTTTGATGAAACCACGAATATGGGTATCGGTAAGCTGGCACCCGTATTTACATTTATTAGTAGTTCGTTATGGTTGGTCGGTAGGGTATCCCTGATCGACAATGCTTTGGAGCGCCAATTGTCGTTTGGTGAAAACGATCGATAGGGGAAACATTCCACAGTTCTAGCCGGAACCTGTAGTCAAAAACAATAACAAACGGGACCCCGCCGACTTCCCACGTTATGGGTCTACGGTGGGGAACCAGCGCACTGGCGAGCTTGTTACGGGCACGCGGTAAGTGCCGAGTACACTAATCCCGTCGGCTACCAGCGATATAATATTTACGTAAACGTCATCACAATTGTGTCGTCCCACTACATGCAACAACCCGCCCGACAAGTTTCAAATATGAAAGTCTCAGTGGTAGCGGATTCACGGGGGCGTAGCCTAGAGTCCCAACTCAAACGACTAGCCCCGGAACACCAGTTCCAAGTCTCCACTAGCCCCGGCAAAGGATATGTGGAATCGATGCGCCGGGCTCTAACGGCGATCCAGTGAGTAGACAATCATTTCCTTAATTTTAGTGACGTATCGCCGGTTGCAATTGTGATTCCCGTTATCGGCCCGTAGATTAACCTACGTAGTTGCCGTGAATCCGGTGATCGCCCGTAAAATCTTAACGTTGGTCCGTAAAATTTACGTCCTATTTGTTACGTAGTTATCATTCCCGTCCGCGAATCCCGAAAATGCCCGTAAACGTGTTTCACTGACCCGTAAATTTTAGACCCAGTAGGTTACGTAGCTGTCATTCCCGCCCGTAAATACTAAGTGGGCCCATAAATGTTTAATATATTTTCCCGAATTACAGGCATTTCCAACCCGACTACTGCGTCCTGATGGCGGGAGTATGCGATGTAACAATGCGGCGCCGAGGCAAGATCATCCTGAGGAGCAGGGACGTGTTCTCCGCGTACGCGGATTTATGTGACGCGCGGGAGGAGGCCGTCGACCTGCTCCACACCGTGTTCACGGGCCGCCATACCTTCGCGACCATCGCGGGGGTCAACCTCCGCGACTGCAATGACCCGGAGCGACGGAAACTGACCCTCGCGCAGTATTGGGCCATGACAGAGCAGGGGGTGCTCGACCACCCTGACCAGGTAAATACTATATG